>JAAGAY010003901.1:0-15526 GCA_011801015.1 Ardeotis arabs
ATTTATTTTATTTTTTTTTTTTTAATGCTATTGTTAAGCCTTTGTTCTAAGATGTCAGCCATTTACCTGCAGGAAAATGACAGTGAGTTGTCACAGAGTGCGGAAGAGACCCTCCTTACGGCCAGAATAACCAGCACGCCCTTTCCCAAGCTGTCACCCTCGCGTCTCCGCGCTATCTGCTGCCTCAAGATTTGCTCCGACACAGAGCAGGCGGAGCGGCGGCTGTTATCGGTAAGGGCTCTGCACACAGCGGTCTGCGTCAGCTGCACTGTGCTCAGGGTTTGCTTCACCCAATTATTTGTTTGTCATTTAGAGAGCTGGGTATTGAGCAGATATTGTCAAGTTATTTCTGGCCCCCGATATACTGGCAAAACATAATGAGGCCTTTAGGAGAATAACTGTCTTGGCAGCAAGGTGCTAAGATGACGTGCTGTTGAAAGGCTGGAGAGCAATTAGGTTATTTCAACGAGAGGAGATGCTGGACGGGGCATGTGAAGACAGAAAACTAGCTTAACTATTAAAATGCCACCCCCCACTTCAAGCTGTCAGCTAACTATTTAAGCACGGTGTAAATATACTACAGGCTGGATTGCCAACACACTTAATTTTTTATCAATTCAGAAGATGTACAGACTTGTCCCACATGCACACACTACCCAGCTCTTTCCAGACAAGTGTAACAGCTTGCCAGACGATCACTATCAACATTTAATTGTATTCCAGTGATTCCTACAAGCCCAGGTCACGGGCCTAGTTTGCACAGGGTGGGAGGCTGTGCAAACAGGACAAAAAATGGTCTGAAGACCTGTAGTGTAAGAGTCAGCATACAGACACAGGGAGCAGATACGGAAGCAGATGGAAAAATACCTCAATCGAGACCCGTCACCAAGAGAGGAACGTTCGCACAGCGCCCAAGGCACTGGAGCGGCATGAAGAGAAGCAGGGTAGCACACAAGCCCTCTCTCCTGCTCCCCACCTCATGACCTGAGAGCGTTTGGCAATGAACTTTCGAAGAGGGTCGCTGTGAGACAACACTTATTTTTGTAAAATATTTATGCAGATGCACGTACAGGAAAACACTTTACAAGATTAGCCACTAGCAACTCCACCGCGTTCAGCAGAGATGAGCACTCTGGTTTCTTCTCTCTCCAAGTACAAATTCACAGGTTGCTAGTTTGGGCATAACATACCTAGAGAAACCACTGGGAAAACACAAGAGCAGGTGCAACAGCCAATTTTTAGGAAGGAAAACCAACCACAGCATGGAGAACAGCTGTGAGACAACAAGAGTGACCTTTGCAACACAGAAATAAATGAGAGTTTTCTAATTGAAAACACAGAGCCATTTGGTTTTGTTTTAACCTCATAAATGTTCAAGTACAAGCTTCTGTACGAAAAGATTATCATTTATCTCGGACTCTGAATCAGTCAACAGGGACCTGTTTGTCCGTGGCAATGGAAGTGGGCCTGGCCTCAGATGACTCACGACATCTCTCAACGTCTAGAGAGCACCACCACAAGCAGCCCCGCGGGCACAGTTACATGACCGGTACCAGTGGCAGTTAACCTGTCTAGCCGCTTACAGGGAACTGCTCCTGTGCTCTACAGGTTGCTCACCCTCCCTGCAACCAGGCGTGGCGGTTGAAATACGAACTGGATCATGAGTCCGTTACTCAAGAGCCACGGCCTTCAAAGCAGCTCTGCCTACAGTGGTCTGCTTTAAACACGTCTGATGTAGTCACGGACTTCTTTTGGTGTGGTGAAAGAGGATATTTATGGTGTTTCGTGACGGCGTGTATTGTTCCCAATCATCATCCCTACTGGATGTATGCATTTAGAAAAACCTGGTCAGCGCTACCCTTCCGCACTGCTCTTTCCAAAACGCTTACAGCTCTCCATTTTTCCATCCACACGGTAACTCTTGCCCAGACTCCAAAGACACTGGAGCCTGTTTACTCATATAACAACAACCCTCACCTTCAAATCAACATCCACTTGATGGGGAGTTAGAAGCACAAGACTGAACTTCCAGCAATGAATTAAGACCAAAACTAACATCAAGATCATTCCTGTGTCTTTCTTGATGAAGAGGTTAGGACAGAGTCCACGAGTTCATCTCATTTCTCCCAGTCAACTCAAGAAGACCTCAGGAAGAACGTCAGGGGTACCTGAAGAACAGTGTAGGTACCTGATCTAGAGGTGGTCAGATGTAAGAGGAAAGACTCAAGCAGTTCTCCCCCAGAGGTGTAAAAAATCAGCATCTCTGCATCCTTATCAGACTCCCCATCTACGGAAGCTTGAAGTGTCTAATTGCCCCTCAAAACCAAAATCTGAAGACCCCTTGGGAGAACAATTCTCTTACTGACAATGCTCTTTGTGCTACCTCAAGGTGCCAAGCAGAGCTGTTATTTAAAGTTTCCAAGCAGACCTACACTTGAGATGGGGATTTACAACAGGCGCTGCACTCCCGACACAGCTTCTCGCCCCTCCTCAGAGACAGCACGTCCTGCTGGGCACTGAAAAACTGTCCAAGCCAGGTTTTAATAATCATTTATCTCAGCCACACAAGGAAGGAGAAAAGAAAAAAAAAATAATAAACCCAGTTACTATCATAGGATAGAACAAAATGGTGCTGCTGTTGTAACAGGGTCTGCTGTACCCAAGCAGCAATCACACCTGCGGAAAGCTGCAGAGCCTACAACTGCAATCAACAATAAAAACCAGCAAGCAAAAGCAAAACCAGGGCTTTTGCTCATCTGCTTTTGATTCTCATAATGCTGTTTCTTTTAACAAATGAAGTTTAAGTGCTTATGGGACTAACAACCTAGTAAATGAACTAAGTATTAATTTGTGGCTTTATTACTCAGCAGACCTACATTCATGAAGCTGTTTTTTCTTAGGACACGGCTTGCTCTGCAGCAGCTGTTTTCTATTACCAGCCACTCAAATTCCTTTGCCCCCAGTTTTCAAAGTGCTCACTAACTTCAAATATTTGGAAATGACACCAAATTGCTGTGGGAGCTCATAGCACTACACCTCATCCCTCTCCCCAGTCCTCTGATCCTAACACAAACCATCCCATAAAACGCACGGAGCAGCAAAGCCACGGGCTCCTTTCCGCCTCCCTCGCCACGGGCCGAGCGCTGACCCAGACAGGCCAGGTCCTGCAGATCCACCTCGCCTCTTGCCCCTACAACGTTTTGTGACCCGTGAAGTCACCACCGAGCACGATGTGAACTCGGGGATGAAGTTCCCATGGAGGGCTGAGGAAGACGGCAGCCCGGCCCATGCTCCAAAGGCTGTGCTTGACTTGTAGACAGCCACAGGTGAGGGGGTAATGCAGGGTCCGGGCTGCTCCTCCGGCTGTGAACAGGAGACAGGAACAGGCGGCCCTGCTGCCTAAAGCCGGCATTTTAAGGGCCGGGGGAAATCCTGCTGCCGTAAACACACAGGCTGGTGGGGTTTGAGTCTCGCACTCTTGGACTTGGAAACTCTTCCCTGGCCCCGGCTTTGAACATCCTTTTGTGAGCCTAGGTCTTAAGCTCCAAAACAAAAAGACTTTTTTAGAACAGCATTTTGTTGATAAGTACAGAAGGAAGCCCCCTTCCCCATCTCCTGCCTTACTCTCCTGGCATATGTAAGTGAAGGCCATCAGCTGCTCTAAAAGGCACTTACATCAGTTTATCTGCTCTTCTGTGTGCCAGTTTTTGAGTACACATTTACACTGGTGTCCTCAAACAGCCTGCTCAACGCTGCTCACCGCCCCTTCCAGCCACATGCTCGCTCGCTCCTTGAAGCATTTCTCAGCACGCTCCTGGCAGCTGTACTCCTCACATCCAGCTCGGAACACGATTCGTGTTACGCTGAACAACGGCAGGTGCTGGACGACACCAGGGCCGGCTACGAGCGCAGGGTGCAGCCGTGCTGTGGCCAGGCCCCTGCCAGGGCCGGCTACAAGCGCAGGGTGCAGCCGTGCTGTGGCCAGGCCCCTGCCCTGCCTGCGCGTCTGCCCACCTCCCTGCGCCGGATGGCTCACTCGGGCAACCCCGCTGCACAATCACCCCCCTTTTCCTGCTGGGTTTGGCGTTCTGCTGAGAAATCCCTCAGCTCACCAAGTCCAAGCGAAGCCAGGGCAGCAGCAAAGGTGGGGGAAGTGATTGGGACCTGCTGGGGACAGGGACCGGCGAAAGGGGCTAGAGCCCCCCTCACCCACAGAGGAGCTCTAGGGACAGAAGAAATAGGAAATGTAAGAGATGCCTGGGTGGCTGGAAGCCTCAAGGGTGCTGCAGGATTTACTCTCGTGGCCCTCATCCAGCAAAGCACTTAAGTAAATGCTGGGTGTTAACAAGCGTTTCAAGTCAAGCGACGAAGCACGGTCTGTTTACTCTGCTCCCCGAGACTAAAACTGCCCTCTTACAACCCTCTCTGCATCTTCAGAAATGGCATCGTCGCATGGTGACACGGCCCTGCCTTTTCTGTTGGACAAACCACACTTAACCATCAGAACGTTAAAAATTCACCAGTTTAAAGCACCATCCTTCACAAGGTCCTCTTTGCCACCGGAATGAATGTGGTAGCTCCCACTTGGAAGCTCAATTTCAGGTTTTTTTGCCTACTCAGACAAATATTATTGCACTCGAGTCACACACTGAAGGGTTTTTCACATGTTCAGTCTCTGTTTTTCTAGGGGCGGGGGGAAAAAAAAGCTGAGACTTTGGAAAGCAACAGCGAGATCTGCCTGTGGTTCCCTGCTCCTATTCCCGCACTCCGGAAAACAATGACTAATTCAAGTAACTTCATGGACTTTTGTGGGCAGGCTGCATGATAAAATAATATCTTACTTTGTGGGCTAATTTTGTGTGGAGAAACATTTAAAATATGTCGGCATGGTGATGAAGGCAAAAGGCATTCTTGTTTGGGGGACAGTTGAGAACTGGAAGAAAAAAGGTTTTTAAGCAGCTATGAAGACTTTAGGGAAAAAAAAGAAAAAAAAGCACAATTCATATAGATGTCCCGATGGAACTCCTACTGACATCCAGAGTGTCAAGACTGTAGGATGTGAGATACTTTGGAGTGCATTTTTTTTTTAAATTAACAGTAGCTGGATGTAAGACAGCCTGAGCAAGGGATGTTAAATTGTGCCAAGTGAGAAGACATCAGATGCTACAGAAAGAGGGAGCAGGGAGGTGAAGCGGTGGGTTAGTGGCACAGCTGGGTACTTGGGAAGCCCAGGCACCCCTGCCTACACCGCGTGCTGCACACCGAGCACCTTCTGCACAGGTCTGCAGTCTTCAAAAGACCTTGAAAGAGAGGCTTGCAACAGAACTGGCATGGTGGCTAGAAATCAACCGCTTCTTTCTGAAGATAAAGTTAATTTAAGGCCCTCTTCTACTTTTTTTCTTTTTTGAGCCACACAAGCTCACGGCACACGGTTACACGGTGCTGCTGGAGGCACAGTTACTCCCCACGACGGCTGCGGATGCCCAGCACCCTCCAGACAGCGGCACGCAACCGAAACACCCCGCGCAGGTTGTTCCCACCCTGGAGCCGGGACAGCTGAGGCCAGGCTGACGCACCCCTTGACAAAGCCCTTTTGTCCTCTTACAACCTGAGCAAGCTGCTGCGGAGCGCAGGCGAACCCCGTCTCAACATCACATACACGGATAAATCAGATGAAGGAACCAACGCACGTTGTTCAGTGTTATCTCAAACCACGGATCCACTGCGTAAGCGCGTTGGGGTTTACGGGGTCCTTGGTTTAACTCACAGGTTCAACCTAGGCGTGGGTTAAACCCGCTCGCAGGAGCGGCTTTACTAAGGTGGCAGTTCTGCTGGGGTAAAGCTCACAACAGTCTTCCTCTCGCCACTGACAATGACATTGTTGTGCTTTTCCAACTGAAATAAAACGTATTTGATAAGATAACAAACGCCTGGCAAAGCACAGCTAGGTTATGTAAGGGGAAGAAGAGGAGGGGAGAAATCTTGTACAAACAGCAAAACAATACAGCTTTATCTAATCTCAGCAACTTATTGCTGCTTGTCTGCGTGTGTCTGTTTTACTGACAAAATAAAACAAATTGAATCAGCTCACACACGGTAACATGCTCTTTCCTACCTCATACTAATTGCTTGGCTAATTGATGTTTGTTGAACTTTCTCCATTTCATTGAGTGATTAGGTACAAAGCTAACAGTTGACATCTGTAGGCGCTTAACTGGCGTCTGTAATTACTGTTAATGTTAAATAATTGTTAGTTAATTGGAGTGGTAACTGACTGAATGGAATCCAGATTGTGAAGCAAAAAGAGATCTAGTTAAATAAACATACATTTTCAGAGAAAACAACATTTTATTACAAGGGAGAGACTAACAGCGGGCCAGATACGGGAGGTCTGCAGGATGCTCCATTTACCAAATCTCACGCCAGATTCCCGTGGGGGCTCCGCTAACGGGAGGTATGTCAAGTGAGGATCTTGCTCTCCAGAACACTCCTGTCCCAAGAATTTTTCCACCTTATTTTGAACCGATTATCACAATTCGTTATTTTATAGCCCAATGCTGATAAGTCTTTTTTGAGAAAATCAAATATAGGTTAATCTATAAAACAAATACTCTCACCAGAGCAGATACAATTACGTGTCAGCAAACATTGCCATTTTGCTTGCCGAGACTGGCATAGTTTGACTTTGCTAAAATCAACAGCCTTACATGAACTCTTAGGGGAACACCATCACCAGCTGACACCAAAGGGCACTTGACACTGGTCCAAACGGGCAAGGCTGCCCAGAGCAACGCTTTCAACCGTGCCCCTCTGCTATTTGGGTCAAGAAAAGCTGGTGCCTGCAGGTGCTTATGCCATGCTGGCTGGTTTATGGCTTTGAGTACGAACTTAAAAACTACCCGTGAAGCCTTGGAAGACTCTCCTGCTTTTTAAGGTCGTAAGTTTCAAGATTTAAGACTCTGAAAGGTTTTGGAAGAGGCTACCTTTGACTTTCACCTCTCCCTCTGGGCACACTGCATTACCCAGCGACCTTTCCCTGCAGCTACAGAGCAGCTATGGTGTCTCCAAGCACCGGCAACCCCGCCAGACTGCCAGGTCCCAGCAAAAAAGCCTCCAGCACCTAGAAAAGGAGAGGGCACGGGAAGTGCACGGATGGAGAGGAGCAGCTTGTGCTCGGGAGATGCAGCCATAAGGGGAAGTTACGGAACAAATTCCTTGCTCAGATAAAGCCTTCACGGCACAAAAATAACTGCCTTGCTCTTTTGTGTACCAGAACAAAGGACCATCTCAAGACACAGATTGACTTTTTTATCTGTCTGACTTGGAAGTTAAGAGTGAAGTGATACACCGTGTTCTTCTAATCCTGGGGCCCTCAAACCAGGAGGCTTTTTTCCAGTGCTCAGTCCCTCACTAATGAGACACTGAGCTTTCACATGGAAAATACTGAAAAGCCATTTAAACCCACAAAACACAGGCAAAGCAAGTGATCCAAAGCCACGGGGAAATTCTCCACCGGAAAGGCAAGGAGACATCATCATCAGCGTATCGCTTTGGGAGGGTGAGCCATCATAACAACCACAAAAAAAAAAGAGAAATCTGCAGAACCGCTCGTATGATTCAGCAGTCCCTGAGGTTTGCTGGCTGGTGGTTGGGTTTCCTGCAGCGCTGGGATTGCTCCAGAGCCCCAACAGCAAGCTAGGCAGAAGCATTTCAGTGAGCAGAAAAGAGGCAGCGTGGAGGACCGACATATGCAGACAGCAGCCTCCCTCCAAACCAAAAGCAAGGCTGACGACACAGACCCCGTGAGGGACGGCGTTAGGCAGGTTCCTACAGACCCTGGGAAGGAGGGAGGCAGCAGCAGCCGGTTCTCTGGCACGCTGGCACTGCTCACATTGCGCACATGCCGTCTGTACAGCAGCGGATCCGCTCGTATTCACTGTGAGATGCTGCAGGGATGGTGTACTCGGTGAGAGCGAGAGCCCTTCTCCACAGCCAAGGATCTCCTGAGAACGGGATCAGCGGGGAAGCGCTTGCCAACTTCAGCTCCCTGCTTGTTTACAGAAACAGATGTTGCAGAGGATCCTCAAGAAATGATTCACCACAGACAGACGAGAGGAGAAACAACAACACGCCTGTTTTTCTAGGGAAGGATATTGCTGCAGAACCGCCTAAAAAGCCAGGGCTTGATCTGGTATTTCAGCCACCAGTGAAGACGAGTAACCCAGACGCCTTGATCTCCCTCCAGCTGAGAGCATAAATATTTCCCTGACAGCTGGTGGTGCCATGAAGCAGAAGGATTCATAAAGTTTACATGAACATCCTGTAAACAATTTGAACATAAAAAGCTGTAACAGCCCAATTGTGTTTCTGATCAAAGGCAAACTTCAATATACAGCACAAATGAAAACTTCATCACTTTGGGACTCATTTCTCCCTCCAGGAAAAGCCGTTTTCCGCGGGTATGTAGGAGGGAGTTAACATAAATGAAACACGCTGCAGTAGTAGGAGCTGCCTGCTCTACAGCTTCAGATGTGTCTATTTAAATTATTAAGAGATAATGGAATTTAATTATGCTGGAAAGTCATGCTACAGAAATTCATGAACACAACCTGTACTTTTGCCAGGATTAATGGTGATGCTCGCAGAGCGTAAGGAAAAGTTATGTTCCTTCAAAGACACCAAGACTAAAAGCAGCAATCCCAAACTGGAGGGCCCAGCCTGCAGGGAGGGAGGGGACAGACCGGGAGCTGCAGGCGGGGATGTGCTCCTCTGCCATCCCCCGTCCATCCCATTTATTCAGAAGTTAACAGCTCCTTTTTCAAGCACTACAAAGAGCCTGGACCCTTGGGTGCTTATCTCCCAACACAGCCACTTGGATTTCCATGGGAACCATCTCCCTAGACAATTTTAAGCACTACAAGGTAAAGCGTTCCTGCCAGAGCGATGGAGCGCAGGGCTCTGATTCACGACCAGGGACAACTCATTTCAGCGGCAGTTACGGTGATTCCTGCCCCCAGGACCAAGCTACCTCCCTCCCAAATTCCCAGCCCCGCTGCAGACACGGCGCAGGACTCGGGACCTGCGGGAGTGCTGGCAACACAGAGCTGATGTGGGAACGTCACCGCCCTCTCCAACGCAGCATCGCTCAGCTACGACACACATCCCAGCCCTGAGGGGCCCCAACATCCACGTGCTGCCCCTCAAAACTCACAGGACCCTTCTAGATTTTGGGATGCATCTTCCCATTCAGCTCTAAGGGCAGGTAACTCCTAAATGGAAGTTGACAGACTTCTCAAAGGGGTTTTATCACCTCTTCAAGGGAGGTTTGGGGAGGGATTTCACTTTGCTGTAGATTTTTTAATTATTGGTATTTCTGAGGAAGGGACTGTTCCACACTACACATCCATACCAATCCATCACACCTTGAGCTTGAGCTCGTCTTTGTCCTTGAAGTCCACAACTAAATGACAGAAAGGTGACAAAATGTATATACAAGACCTAAAACGCTTCAGAATTTCTACCTGCTTCGTAAATACATTACTTCTGTAATCTCTGCTACCTCAGCTATTAACAATTCTGCAAAATAGAAGTGCAAAATTCTGCAAAATAAAGAGTAAAAAAAAAAAAAAGATGTGTGAGCCACGGGTCGCTGTGGGACATCTGAAAGAAGGGCTGTGGACGCAGAGGGATGTACACTTGTCAGCCTGCCGAGCCCTCCCAGCCCGGTCCATCCGCCAGCAGCGTTGACGGTTTCATCGCGATTTACCCAATGCAAATCTGACCTTTCTTACAAGTGACTTTTATTGCTTTTGGCAAAAACAGCCACGGCCAACACAAGGGGGAAGAACTGGCTTGGAAGCAAACAGACTGAACTGCGGAGAGAGAACGTGAACTTGGAACAGATCAAACTGACAGCGGCCGGCGGTCCTCAGCCATCCCCGGGGCAGGCGCTGGGAGCAGGCAGCAGCCTCCCAGCCACGGCGAGAGGCCCTGCACCTGGCTGCAAGCAATTATTGACTTTATCTCCAAACAGGGGATCTTTTTTTGAGGCTCTTTTCCTGATATTTAGTCGTCTGAGTGCTAATCCTTTTAACAAAACTGTCCCCTATGCTTTTTCTGCCCTCTCTCCCCTTAATCTCTTTCTCCCAGTGGAAAGAAGAAAAAAAAAAAAATACCAGTCAGCCTAGTTTGGCCGCACCTGGATTTGCATTGATTCTTCCCTTGTCATTCATGTTACCAACAGGAATTAGCATATGGCTTTAAGGGGAAACTCAGGAGGAGAAAAGAAAGCCGCCATTTTGATGGAAATAAGGGGCAAAGGAATAATTTACCATCAACGAAAAAGCTTATTTGTGTACGGTTTCCCAAGCAAAGCTTCGAAAAGCCCATGTTGATTTTAGGCTACACAAAGAAACCCTAATCCTTTCAAGGGAACTAAATCACCAAAGAAAAGTACCTCAGAAGAAAAGGCTCCCTGTCAAGCATGGGCATTCACAACCAAATAGATGCCACGAATCAAGCTCGGTAAGTAAACAAAAATAAGAATGTGGGCAATGTGTTTGACTCAAAAAAAAAAAAAAAGAAGAAAGAAAAAGAAAACGAAAGGAAGAGGAAGAGGGGCCTACTCTTCATCAATCACCTCCCGGGGGAGGAGAGCCCCTCACCCTGGTTACAGGCCTGGGCCAGGAATGTGGATTCACCTCCCGGCTTCTCCTCGCCCTGGCCCAGCCCCAGGAAAGGGCTGCTCCAACGCCAAAGCTTTTTACAGCAAATTAGCAGAATAAAGATGCAGTCACATGTAGTTTGGGGGCCTGGGGTCACTCCAGACACACAGCTCTTCCTGCCTGTCTGTGCCACCCATCCTCGCCCACGGAGGGGCAGAGGGGGCCTTAAATCCCAGTAACCAAAAAGATATATGAACTTGCCAAGTGAGATAACCTACCTACACCACTGAAATAATCCACCCAGACCTCTTCCAAAGGATGCTAATACATGAAAAGGCGGAATACAGACTCGTAACGCAATTAAATACAGGAATAGTTCAATATGCAGCAAAAGACTTCAGAAGCAACAGCGTATCAGCACGGGAATCCCAAACGTAACGGGGTCACATACTGTCCCCAGTTAAACTGCTACAGCTTCGTGGTATTAACAGACACAAAAAACCATCAGAACGACCCACCGGAATAACAAACCCAAACCCCGTGAGAAGCACAGAGGGTAAATACTGAGCAAATCCATACCTGGTCAACAAAAAAATACCCAAATTTCACATTAACCAAATCTGTCTCTTCTAATGCAAACTGACTCAAGTGTTCCCAAAACCCAGTAAGTTAAAATACGGAGGGTTTCCAGCTAGGAGCACGGTCTTTCACTAAGCAGTCAGGCATTGCCATTAAGAAGCAGGACAGTGGGGTGAAAACCAGTTGCGTTTTAAAGGCTTTGAAATACACTCGCTGGCACAACTCACGCCTGGAGCTGCTCCCTCGACCCTCCTCGCAACAACACAAAGCAGACCAAAAATAAAAATGAAAAATAAAAAAACCCCCGAAGCCCACAGTCTTCCCAATAACGCTGCTCCAGGACCAGCTCTGCACAGCAGCTCACGGGCACTGATTTAGGGTCTGTTTCCCCTTAATGTACTGTTATATCTTTAGCCACTCTCTCTTTGGATTGCTGTTTGGAAGAAATTAATGGGATACTGAATATTTAAATGTGGCCCTCTATATCATTTATTAACTCTACAGAAAGCACGCAGCACAGTAAGCCATGGTTTATGGCTATTATCCCGTGAATACTAAACGTTGGCTGGTTATTGCTGTCAGCAGAGCAAATTGGCTATTCATAATTCCACGTCTATCATGTAGCTGATGAGTAACAATCAAGTTAAAACATTTTGAAAACTCTTACAGTTATTTAAATGAGCTTAAATTAAAGCCATTTGTAAAATAAACTATGCCTTAATATTGTTATTTAAATTAATTCTGACCTGGCAGGCAATGCATTATTTAGAGCCTTTATCTTATATTGCTTAAGCAAAGCAATTACCAAGCATACAGAACATGTCTGAAACCAAGAGAAACATAAAAAGCACTAACAAGCTGATTGCAACATTTCTGCAAGACAAGTTACATTTCATCTCCCATTGAAATTGCCATGAAAAGAAATGTGTGGGGAAAAAAAACCCCACGTTTTGTGATGTGAACTGCAGTCTTACCTTTATTTGTAACAGCGTTGAACAGTTTCTCAGAGCTGGCATCAGATGCCTGAAAGACCAAAAAAAAAAAAAAAAAAAACACCACGTTACATTTTCGGCAAGTGATAGATTTCAAAAGGCACGGCGGTACATTTAAACGCACACAGATGTATGTATATTTTAGAGAAACAAATCAGGTGACAAAACCCAGAGAGCTAAGGGCAGGCGCGGCCTCGGAAGCAGATGTCCATGAGGTGGTGCTGTTTGGCCGTGCTTCCCCGCCCTGCAGTGCAGATATTTGCTTGGGAAGATTCTATTTAATAAAGAACGAAACGATTTTTTTTATTCAACATATTAGCTGCACAGAAACTGTATTTTTGTACTGTAATTATCCAATACATTCTGACATTGATTTTGCAATGGAGAAGAGCCATGGTTTTGAAGCAGAGAGCCCGGTTTTAGGAATTTGCAGAACTGCGGATTCCATATTTCATTTTTGAAGTATGTTTGGAGACTCCTCCTGTGTCAGCCACTTGATTTTTACCATCTTTAAAGCAGTGCTGATAACTTAGGTTAGTAATTATACAAATTACTGTTACATAACTCTTTGAAAGAGTGTGTTAGTATCAGTACGCATTTCCACGTAAGATTTGCCTCCGTCAGAATAACTGATTCTTGACACCGTGCTTTGTATAAACTAATAATCCTTTTTATTTTTCATCAAGTCACCTTCATCTATGGGAGGTTTTTCCCTCCTAATATTGTGTTAGTACCTTATCTGCTGTTTGCATGCAAGTATGCCGGTTAATCATCTTCCTGCCCATTATTAAAAAGCCTTACTTAAGTTTCACACAAAAACGCTGAGCTCCCCCATTCAGAAAGTACAATGGCAAGAAACCAGACGGCGGACGGTAACGCTGCAAACGTCAATTTTACAAACATCCTGAGCCCAAAAGCAGAGAGCATTGAGTTTACACATCTGTGTACAGCTGTGTTTGTGCACACACACACAACACACATCTCCAGCTTTAACTCACACCACCTACACGCTCACAAAACACAGAGCTGTTCCATCTTGAACTGTCTTGGATGCGACCCTGCTGAGACAGCCTGCTTTTTGAGAAGGTATCCAAAGAAATGTGCTCAGTAATGAAATACTGCAAACAGGGAAAGCGCAACACTTGAGAAAGATTTTAGTCTTCTCCTAGAAACTATTCTCTCACTGCATTCAGGAAAAAATAATTAAAAACACTGTCTATTTGGAAAGCAGGCTGCTTGTTTTTGCAAAGGGAAGGAATTTCTCAATTCAAAACCAGAGAAAAACCTTCAGACGAGCACTGTATATTAGGTATCTCAACTGCATTAAAAACTTAGGTGTGAAATTGCCGATGAATGAGTAGATACAATCCAGACTGCGTATCATAGCATAGTAATACACTGAAATAATTCGCTTGCCCTCAAGTTAACAACATACAAGATTTCTATGATTAATTATTAAAAATAGCTTTATTCTTTTTCAGACTTCTAGACAGATTTTACTAGATTATTGTTGGCTTATTTAAAAGCTGAGCTGGTGTATTTCTTCTCGATTAAATACCTTGTAAACGCTGAATTTATTACCCAATGATGGATTTATTATTCAGCGATGACTTTCTCTAAATTAATGAAAATATGTGAAAAATGCACAAATTGAAGAGATCAAGAAGGCCATGTGCTTTAAAGAGCAGTGCAATATTAGTCCAACACATTAAGAGATGCTCAATGCTTTCATAACCTTGCCAATCAGCCTGCTCTCTGATTAAAAATAACCTTTTCCAGCGAATTTAGTCTCTCGCTGTCTTTTTAAATGCAGCTTCCCTCAGACATCAAAACTCTCTGAACCATTCTTTCTTTTTAGAAAGAAAATCCAATGTTAAAACCCAAACAAACTTCTTACAGTTCCAGCTACTACTTTATTTTACTGTTTCAACATAAAACACCACAGTGAAGCTGTGACTCCCCTATTCACTTGATTCTTCCCAACACTGGAAAGAGAAAACATTTTGTGAGGAAGTTTGCTCTAATGCCAAGCATAAACGAACAGATTGTTTTTAAGCTATGGTTTTCCATGTGAAATCTTCTTCTGTGCTGCTGCATAAAGCAGTCAGAAATGCTGGAGTGAAATCTGGAAGTGGCACTTCTGGGACGCAATGTGGTGCACAACACGCCCTGCCTGAGAACCACTCGCAAGAGAACCGGGGGATGATTATCAGTACAAGACGCAGATAAAAAAAGGAACATTTTTAGAAAGACAAAGCTCGTCTGAGAGCGAGTTGCACTTCGCTTACTGACCACCCACTACTGAATGGAACAGCAACTTGGAAAAACCCCACTGCCTGGGCTGCCACGAAAAGGACCCAAACCCCTTTCACTGGCTTGAACCCCGAGATGGAACTTTGCCTGTTTCATTACTTTGAAATTTGGTTTTAAATATAGACCACAATTAGAGTAATGCAGCAGTGATACCGCAGTGAACACAATCTCCACCAGACACTGTATCCCATTCCACACAACTGCTGTTTTTCCACAGTTAGGCAGCCGCATCATGCAACAACTCCAAAGGAACAAAAAGCCAAATGAATTTAAAAAAAAATCCCAACGACTCAGCAGTAACGCAGACGGATAAAACGCAACGCCTTTGCAGTGCTGACCTAAAATCTCCTCCGCGGTGCCAGCAGCCTGCGCGGGGAACAAAGTGCCCTCACCCCCGACGGGCGCTCCGAGCCGCCCGGCAGCGCGGAGCAGCGCGGCTGCGCCCGGCCGCGGAGCCCGGCGGAGCTGTGCCTCCGCGCCCCCGCCCCGGCCATTTCCAGCTCCCACCCGGGCCGCTGCTGGACAGACACCATCCCGCTACATTTGGGGAAAGCAGAGGGGTCCGGCGCACGGACCCTATGTCCCCCGGTTTTGGAAGCCCCCCGCCCAGTTCCCGCACGCACCGCGCGGAAAAGGGAGCCGGGGCTGCTGAGAAACAGTTCCCTTCCTTGCACTGAGGCCGTTCTCCCTTCTAAATCCCTGGTTACCCAGCGCAGCTTAATCCTTTTCAACACGAAAAGAAACAATCCCTGGGCTAAAAAAAAAAATAAATAATAAAAAAAAAGACCTACAGAGTATTTTTCTCTCACCGAGGAACGTGCTGTCATTCACGGGGATGCATGACTGAAATATTTCCTCTCCAGACAGCGCGGCCCCCGCCACAGCACCGGCCCCGGCCGCCGCGCACCTGCCCGCGCCCCGCGCAGCCAGCGCGGGACCCCGCCGCCCCCCGAGCTCAGCGACCCGGCCTCGCCCCCC
>JAAGAY010003902.1:7556-22381 GCA_011801015.1 Ardeotis arabs
TTGGGGAAAGGAAAAAAAAAAAAAAAAAAAAAGAAGAAAAATGAAGGAAAAACAGGCACAACACATGCTACCTGCAAGCAGAGTTGGAGCTCCCACTCCTCCTCCTCCAAAAAAAGCTCTCCTGAAAAGTTGAAAAACATGTTTCTATATTTCACTCACTTGTTGAGCAGAAAATATGCCCCTGATCCAGCCTTATTTACACAGGACATCCTATTGAGGGATTTTTTAATCCAAACACAGTGCTGAAAATAGGACAGATGATGAAAATGCTGTCATAGTACCCCATTTATGTCTCTAAAGGTTGAGTGTAATTTTCTACATTTAATAATTGCTTTGTCTAACCTCTTCTGCCTTTTCAGAGAATTTGCTCTTCCTCCTCTGGCCTTAGCTTTCTAAATAAAGCTTTTATTGATTCTGGACTTTCTGTTCACTCCAGATGAGCATGCCTAAGGCAGATAAAACACTGCTGACTGATTTATCCCTGATATATTTTTTTCAGTTTTGACTAAATCCTGTAAGTACAGGATGGAAACATAAGACTTGCTGCCTCACACAAAACATGGGTACTGCTGGTCTAACCCACACAAACATGGACACAAAAGAAACACATCCTGGCAACCTCCCACACAGTGCAATGTTGTACATCTTTAGGGGAAAAAAAAAAAAAAGCCAGACTTTCAGGTTTGCTGGGTCTACAGCTCTGTGACCTCTACTCCTGTAGTTGTCACCCAGAAGAAACCTTGCTGGCAGGCAACCAGGCCAAAATGGAGTACCAACCTCAGCTGTGATCTTCCTTGTTTATAGTCATTTATGTCATAGATTCATAGAATAATTTGGGTTGGAAGGAACCTTTGAAGGTCATCTAGTCCAACCCCCTGCAAGAAGCAGGGACATCTCCAGCCAGATCAGGTTGCTCAGAGCCTCATTCAACCTGGCCTTGAATGTTTCCAGGGATGGGGCATCCCCCACCTCTCTGGGCAACCTGTGCCAGTGTTCCACCACCCTCATTGTAAGAAATTTTTTCCTTATATGTCACAGCCTTGATGGTATTAAATGGAGTTTCTTGTGCATAAATAGTAATAGTACACCTTGAACTGACTATAGGTTATGCCCAAGAGCAGCTTTGCTTTCCAAGATTGGCTTTTCTGCTTGCCAGTGTGTCTCCAGGTATTTAGTACAAGTTTCACATACATTTTTACAGTCAGGTCACTGTTACTTGGTTCACACTTCTCATGGGAGAATCTGTGCTACCATGGGACAACCTTGGCCCCCAAGTTAGACTTTCCCGTTAGAGTAGAAGACCAACAGAGGATCAGCACCAGAGCTCCGACGTGTCCTGAGCAACTGGTTCAGTACTTGAACTGAGTCTCCTTGATCTTATTGGCCAAATACAGACTTGTTAAGGAGGGGGAAATAAAAATGGATCCATTCTTTATATGCATGTACATAGATCAGACTAATAACTAGGTCTTTATCCATACGGTTCACTCAGTAATGGAAAGTTAAGGTTATGGGTTACAACTTAGACATAAAACTTTGCTTTTTATCTAACTCTCATCAGGCAAGATGTTAGCTTGTCTGTTTCAGACCTACTTGCTGTTCACAAACCCTTTTCCCCACAACCCAAACCTGAAGGGCAGGACCTCAGTAAGCACCTGTTTACAGAGGGATTTGGGAATTAATGTGCAGTTGTTTTGTCACTAGTGAACAAACAAGGCACCAGGTCTGTTCCTGTCAGCAGGGTTTAGTTTAAGAGACTTCTCTTGGAGGATGCAGAGCTCATAGCTGGCACGGGGCAGAGAGAGCTCTGCAGATCCTTACCAAAGCCAAAAGCAGATACTTTCCAAAGGCTCCAAGGGCTGAAGCTGCTTAAGCATCCATGTAGCCCTAAATACCAAGCTCTAACAAAGCCAAAACCAGATGCCTCTGAGGAAAAAGATAAGACTAGAGCAAACATACAGCTATGCTTCTTCCAAATCCTCCTCCAGCCTCCAACTATTTGCGTTTATAGAGTTCATGAGAGGCCATTTCTGTATCTTGTGCTGGAAAAAGCCATGAATGCATTCTCTACCCACCCTCACCATGTTGCCATACGGACGAAGGTGGGTTTTGTGTCTCCCCAGCGTGACTGAGGAGGAATAAGCAAGACCTGGCCAGAGTGGTGGAACCAGTGAACAGCTGAAGAGGGGGCTGTATATCCATCAGGAATTGCAGGCTCCAGACAAGCTGGGCTGAACTGATGTTTAAATGGTAACACTGATTATAACCCCCCAAAAAGTTGCATAAGTGAGTGGTGGTGGTCAGCTTTGATACAGCTTTCTCTCACTGACCGATGCCCTGGGAAGACAACTGCCTGAATAAGCTTAATTTCTGCACTTGATGAGCTAGCATTTTGCATGTACACCCAGGATACTCTTTGTTGTTCAAAACACACAAAACAGATGGGTTTTGCATCTTCATCATCATCATCCATTTTCATCAGCAGCAATCTGGAGGTTTGCAAATGCAGCCAGGAGATTCCCTTTCCTTTGGCATCCATGAAAGAGCACCTTCATCCAAAGAGGGCCCTGAGCTCTTTTCCCTCTGCTTCCTTTAAATGACCCAGCAAAGGACACGGTCTCTCTGCCAGTGAGATCATCATAGAACAGGTTTGGGTTGGAAGGGACCAGTAAAGGTTATCTAGTCCAGCTCCATTGCAAGGAGCAAGAACATCGCATTGGTAACAAACAAAACCTCGCAGGCATGTCAGCGCAAGCCCCAGGATGGACTGCAGCTACTGGACTGGTAAACTGCTGCTATCTCCACATTAAGAATGCTTTTAGCTTTCATATTAGAACACCATAAAAGCTTTGCTTTATCATCTGAGTAATTAAAATACATGAGGCGCAGAAACTAACTGACAAATATCCAAATAAAACCTCTCAGCCAGTAGCCATAACGCAACAGGCTCGGGAGCAAGCAGTTTCTTATGCAAACCTGCAAAGCCCAGTGCCCAGGAGCATCCCACCCGGCACCACTATCACTGGGGAGGTCGCCTTCGCAGCCCTAGTATCGCACATCAGCAAATGCTGGATTTGTTGAGATGTGAAAAGCGGTGCTGCAGCTTTGTGCGAAGAGAGGATAAAGTTATCTCCTCTTCCTTTGGCAGGAAGGGCCCCACAATTGTCACTGTATGGCAAGGTATCCCACAAGATGTGCGGACGGTTTTGACCCATCTGTGTGAAACCATTCCATGCACCAAATGAAGATTTTTTTTTTTTCTCCTTTAATTGCACATTTAAATAAATACCATTCATCAGCTTTCTTCCAGTGTTGCACTGCTTTCAAGTCATGGCACTGCCCAAGGAATTACAGCAGTGCAAATATTTGCTAGGTTTAACTAGTTTTGCATATATATATTTAATTTCTTCACAGAAGAAAACTTCACTGGGAGAGCTGATAGCGTCTAAAATTCAGTCTTTATAGAAGTACTTCAACATCTTTCCAAAAAATTGAAGTCTTGTGGACCTGGCTTCGTGTCAGTAACAAGACATTTCTATCTGTTAGCAACATGCTTTCCTCTTCCTTTCTGGTTAAAGCCAGCAAAGGCTTCTTTTTCCTCCTCCCATTCCACAGAGTTTTCACCTTCAAGTGAGCTAAATAAGCATCACCAAGCAAGGGCAACAAGGATTCGTTGCACACAGCGGCCTCTCATTTTGCACTTCAGCCTAGCATCCCTTTCCCTGTGCAGTTCTAACTAGCAAATAGTTGCGTTCTGCAAAAAGCACCGGGAGACCTTGAATTAGCACACGGTGAAAGGCAGGATTAGGAGGCGGTCATTAATAACAGCCGCATGCCCTGAAAGCCTCTCATTTAATGGAGCGGTAAGAGATTATTTACACTGTAATATTAAGAATCCTGATATCCGAATGTCTCATCGGCTTAAGATGTGCCCTTTAATTCCTGTTACCTTGCTGAAACCTCATGTCAAACCTGCATGGACTCCGTTTGCATCAAAAATGAATCACTTCTAGCTGCTGGAAGCCGATTTTTCCTGACCAGATTTATGTATCTGGGTAATGGAGTGTAATAGAAAGGTGGTTAGGATTCTCACGTCAGCTTAGATGGAAGGATTAGCACTTTAAAAGCGCAGATTAATCTTTGTGAGACTCCCCAAAACCCCCGACTCCTGCCACAGAAACCTGCTGCACCTAAATGACTTCCTTTAACACGTCTAAAGCGAAGTAACTTAATTTATGGAACTAAAACCCGTTAAAAGAAATGGACATGCAGTACAACTCAGACATGCACCCGTAGATCATCTCCACAAAGCTGCAGACCTTGTGCTTAATTAGGCGTTGAGAACATGAACCCATGTACAAGACACAGTTGGGTGCCTTTCAGAAATACCGAAGCAATTTTTGTGGCTGGGCATCACCCAGACAAGAGTGTGCCAGAGCATCGCTTCCCCCTGCCCTCCCTTCCTCCCTCCCCATCCGCCAGGACACGGAGTACTGACTCACTTGACCCTATGTCAAGCAATTTTATTTCTTAAATGCATTAGTAATTTCATTAACTTTGATGTTTTGGGGATTTATTTTTTTTTAAACCCAGTCTAAAGCCAAGAAGGGCTTATCGAGAAGATAATTACTCCCTACTCATGCAGGAAGATGAATAGGCCAAAGGGGACTGTTGTGATCCCCTTGTCTGATCTCTTGCCATCTCCCAACAAGGACTGCACTGTCTGCAGTAAATACAGGCTAATCTTAAACTCCTAAAAATGTCTGACCCTAACAAGGCAGAACCTTGACCAGGTGTCACCTCCTTTTTTGTATGGATGTCCCAGGGATGGGAGTCAACATCAGACATGTAGTCTACATTTTTTTTTATATCAGTATTTTTTCAGATATTAGTAGGCTTGAAAGGCCAATATTTGAAATGCATCAAGTTCAGCTTCATAGATTCAATTATTATTATTTTTTTAAAGTTAATCCCAGCTACCATTGAATGGCTACAGGAAGGCAGGAACAACAGTAGCCAAGGGCAGACTGTTGATGGAGCTGCAACAGATGTAGCTGAGAGCAGACGGTGCTCATAATAGCTGAGTGTATCTGGCACATACCTTTCTGTCCCAGACAATCCAATGTCTTTGTCACTTTACTAGTTTTCCAGACTGACTCAGTGCATGAAGACCAGTTCCTACATCACTCTCTCCCTTTACGCTTCCACTTTTGGCACCACACCTTGCCTCTAATCTCAAGGCTGCCTTTTGTTTTCAGTGTTGTCCCCTCAATCCCTCCTCATGTTCTAGGCTGGGTTTTTTTGTTTGTTTTTTTTTTTCCTGCTATGCAATGCCCCTCTCCACGTAACCCTTGTTTGCTGGTGACATTGCTTTCCCTTGCAGGGAGTCAACTACCACTAAGGGAGCTCTGAAACCACTAGAGATAGCCCCTGCTCTCATCTCGCAGTGTCAAGCTCAGAAGTACATTGCAACGAATATGAGCATCAAATGAACTCTGCAGAGATCTTTTGCTCTGTAGACTACAGCATGTTTGGTCAGATCATAGAATGGTTTGGGTTGGAAGGGACCTTCAAAGGCCATGTAGTCCAACCCCTTGCAAGGACCAGGGACATCTCCAACCAGATCAGGTTGCTCAGAGCCCCGTCCAACCTGGCCTTGAATGTTTCCAGGGATGGGGCATCCACCACCTCTCTGGGCAATCTGTTCTAATGTTCCCTCACCCTCATTGTAAAAAATTTTTTCCTAATCTCTAATCTGAATGTACCTCCCTCTGTTTTAAAACCATTACCCCTCATTTTATTACAACAGGCCCTGCTAAAGAGTTTCTCCTTGTCTTTCTTATAAACCTGCTTTAGGTACTGAAAGAAAGAAAATTTAGTAGAAAAAGTCATCCTTTAAAAGACAAACACAGGACATGGAGGGTTCAGAATTCCTGGTAATTAAGCAGCTTCTTTATTAGTATAGTTGTATTTTTTTTTTTTTTTTACTAAAATGTATGCAGATTACTTCATGTTGCAAACTGAAATAAATACAGAAAACTATACTCTTCTCCAATTTGTTATTTGCTAAATCATATCAGATGGCCAACCCCACATTCAGACAGATTTCTCCAGCCATGACCTCAGAGCGTGCTCGTGTTAGGAATTGCGGATAATTCAATGATTCTTTGTGCTGGCTCAGCTCAAGGCTTCTCTTGAGCAAAGAGTTCAGCGCTATGAAATTTGCATCCCAATAAAATAGCCCTGTGATATAAATAATGCCCATTTGCTTTTGGCTGGAACCAACAGGTTCATTAATCTCAGCACCTCAGGCTGGACTCGGTCTGGCTCACCACAGAGGAAAGGTCACTGCTTTGTCAGCTTTGGTCCTCAGCCTCCTCTCATTAAATTGCCATCTAGATGCCACATGCTTTGCTTGTTAAGAAGCAAGGATTTTTTATGATTAGCTTAATATTTGCCTGCCCCAAGAGCCTGACTGAGAGGAACAGGGCTCAAGAAATGGGACCGATGTGCATCCCCAGAGCATAACACTGCTGAACAGGTCAATTCAGTTAAGCATCTCGCAGGAGCTGATAGAAGATGATCTTTTTTTAGCTCTGGTGAGTACTGGCTGTTATTTTAGGATTGGATGAAGGAAGATGTGGTACTTGAATACTTGACTTCCCTAGAACAAGCCTGCCTCATTAAGTGTCATCTTGGGGGCTCCAAATCTGCTTCCCCATGACCCCTACAAACAGTGAAATCAGAAGGGGGAGTAGAAGCATCTGAAAAGGCACCAGAAGGAAAACACAGGGAAAGATACACCCTTGCTATCAGGCAAAGCATACGCACAAGATAACCCAGCAACTGATTTTTGGAAAGCAACTGGCCAAGCAGGGACATTGGCAGGCTGGCAGCCTTATTGTCTCCGAATAGTTCCCTGCTTTTCAGCCAGATGCTAGCTCGCCTCCCTAACCCAGCGGACAAGGGTCATTTATGGATTCCGCTGTTACATACTTCTAAGAGCTAGAGATGGCACTGCCAGCATTGTGCCATTCCAAGGCTGCCCAAAGCAAGAGATGTGCCGTTTTGGGGAGCACTAGGCTTTACAGTCAGTTAAGCACCACTAAGCCCACCCTCTCCCTGCAAGCTTGAGTCACAAGAGCAACTCCAAGGTAGTATGGTAGAAATATCCCCCACCTGCCTCCATTTCTGTCCCTACAACAAGCACTAGGGATCCCAAGGCAACACAGATGCACCAGTGATATTTTTAGCTTTCTACTCAGTAAGAAATGAGAAGCCAACAAGAAATGCTCCAGAAATAGCTCTTAAAAATCTAAAGAAAAACTATACCATCCAAAATAAAACATTGCATACATTTTTCTTTCTACTGAGGAGCCTGGGAGAAGGTATCACATGTGAGAGGCATGAGTCACGTTGCCAGCAGTAATTTCTCTTGTCACCAGATATGTTCAGCAGAGATGAAAAATTCATTTCATTATGAAAATCCCTTTGTCAAGCTCTCTCCCTCGCAGAGCAAGTACTATAACCCAATCTGCTTAGCACAGTGCGCGCTTTAAAGTGACCACGGGAGATAGCCCTTGATGCGAGTTATAGTCTACAAGCAGAATAGCACACAAACTGTGTTGTTCCAATTAACTTCTTCCTTGCCCTTGGTTAAGATTCATTTTTTATTTTTGATCAAATGGATAAAGCTGAGCCTTCAGAAATGCAGCCTTCCCACCACGTACGCCCCATTACACTGTCACCAGCGGCACAGGCGATACCAGGAAAGCCAAGATTTAGGAAGCGAGCTGGAGAATGATTCAGACTGGCTTCAACAGTTATTACTGTTAGACCTGTTTGTTCACCCCCAAGCTTCATGGTCTTTTCTTTCTGCTCTGTACCTGCTGCCGATTCTCCCGGTTCAGGGTCATTTGGCATTCATAAAACACTAACTTCCCAAATTTGCTGCTGCTGCTGGCAGGTGGAAACACGCTTCGCTTTGCAGCTGTTCGCTATACATCTCCTAAAGCATTCAGGAGCCACAGGGGTAGGAGAAGCATGAAAAACTACATTTCCTCCTTTCCATTATTACTGCAGCAGGCCAAAACCACAGCAACAGCAAATAAACATGAGATCCTCCACCTTGTTATACCACCTGCTCTGAGCTTTAGTCACTCGATTCAGCCAAAACCATCATGAATATGTTATTTTAAGTTGCCCATGCAAATTCTCCACAGTTAAACCGTCAAACAAATTGAGATTTTCATCCTAATGACCATTCAAGAGGGCTTCCAACTTCCCCATTACTTTCTGCATTCAGCCTGATCTGGACTTCATCACCACTCAGGGGCAGCTAATCTGTATGAGCCCCTCTTATTTTTCAGGTATATCAGTGCAAAGACCCAGGAGCGCTCGATGCCCCATCAACAACCTTCCCCCCCCCTCTCCATGACACCCTCCTGGACCAACATGATCATGGAGCTGGTTTATTGAGACTCCTGTTACACAGGAGGAGGTGCTCAGGAGTGGAGCTGGCACTGCACATTTATATTATGGCACCATGAGTTAAGTCCAGTGTACTGAGGGTGAGAAGAGGAAAAAGCAAGCACTTACCCAGCCATTTACTGCACGCTGCAGCCTTTTCTCTCTCCAGCACATCACACTTTTCCAAGGCTATCATGTCCCCAAGGTGGCATTGAAATAGAAAAAGGTCACGTAAGAAGCTGGCAATGAAACAGGCAAGCAATGCTTTGTCTGAGCTTGAGGATCCTTTGGGATGCTCCCCCAGGACCACACTGCTGGCAGCCTTTGCAGGGAGGGCTGGGGAGCCTGAACTATCCCATGGCACAAGCTAGGACGGGCCATCACCTTGAGCTTCACCACCTTCCCAGAGACAAGACTGGATCTGTAGCGCTAGGGCTGCCTTCAGAAACCATGAAACACTGTGAAGCCTAGCAAGAGATGGTGGGGAAAAGAACAGCAAGAAGTGTCTCTGCAGCTTTCTTGAGAGCACAAGACAGAGAACATCCCACCCCATTCAGCCGGGCTGCTGGGAAAGCATTTATATCCCTTCTCCCCACATTCATCACCAGCATCACCTGGGCAAGCCAAATTCCCCACCTGGAGGCAGGTGAGGACTGTGCTTTACCCAGCAGCAGCATGAACCCAGCTGATTGATAACATTTACACACAAGATGCGTCCAGATCTCCACAGAGAAAGAATTTTAGCAGTACAAAACAGTAACTACAAAACAACTATTTTATGTTGATGGTGCCAGGAGGAAGGTGACTCAGATGCGTCATACACTTTCCTCCTCAGAGCTCGTGCTTGCATCATCCTGCATCAGCCATCAAACCGGCTCCGCTTTACTACTGCAGAAACCTGTTTTTCACGTCCTTATTTCCTGCCTGATGGTTTCTTGCGTAGGTGGCAGCAGAAAGTCTATGGCACGACATTGTAGGGCCTGTCTGATGAGAGATGATTTCATTTGTGTTTGAACTGGTGTCTATTACATGGGGAGACAGGCAGTTTATCCCTCTGGTTTAGCCTGAATGGCCTTTTTTTCAGCTCGCATTCAGAGATGATTGAAGAAAACAGCTCCAAGGCATTTCTAAAATAAAAATAATATGTCAGCAACTTAACAGAAGCTTTAAGTTCATGCCTTATGTTTCCGAAGGGTGAAACCTCTGTGCCAAACCCTTACGGATACCTCGGGCTCATGACTTGGGCTTCCTGCATTTCTCACTGTCCCTCAGAAGCATGCTGTGAAAGTATAATTGACCCACCAAACCCAAATTTGTCTCAAACCTAGTTGCTGCATCATCCTTCAGGTATATTTTCTCAAAATGAAATTCAAGTCGAAAGTGCTTTAGGAAATGTTTTGCAGCCCCTCCTTCCCCAAAGGGCCCATCTGCTTTAATTAAGAACGTAATCAAAGCACAAGATTTGGATGCAGCTAGTGAGACTCACATTTCAGAAGAGCCATAACCGGTTCGATAAAGGCATACTACTTTCATAGAATCATAGAATGGTTAGAGTTGGAAGGGACCTTCAAAGGTCATCTAGTCCAACCCCCCTGCAAGGAGCAGGGACATCCCCGTCTAGATCAGGTTGCTCAGAGCCTTTCAATCAGGCTTCTGGGACTCAGAAAGATATTTGAAATCTGTCAACATGCAATTCTTGTAGTGGAAAATAAAATGCTGTTAGGCATGTCTGCTCTCAAAATCAGCTTTGCCTGGACCCATCTGGCCTGCAGTGTGGGCTTCTGCCTTTCTCTTTACTGTGCTCTGCTCAGGATCAACCCAAATCCAGTGTTTTTAAATTCCTGTAAGACAACTCTCAGCTGATGGACATCAAGTGTAGTCTTCCCAATGCCCCCTGCTTCCAGGTAAAACTTCAGAACAACAGTTTCCTGAGTGGGTTTCCATGTCCTCTGTGATGAAGTGGAGGTGATGGTATGCATGGTTTGGCTCCATTTCACCGGTCAATCTCAAGGCAGGGCTGTGGCGAAGCTTCTCCTCGTAACACCTGGGCTGGCAGCCATGAGATGGTGATCTCGGCGAGCTGATGCTGCGTTTGCCATCTGTGGCTTGGAGATGGTTTAGGCAGCACCATGGGAAAAGTTAATGCGGACTTGCTCTGCTCGTAGGCTTAATGAGACAATATTTCATATGCAGCAGGAAGCGTTTGCTAAGAAGTCAGCTCTACCAAGGCCTGGGGGAACAGGTTCATGCTGACAGACACCCAGGCTTAAGCTTCACACTGTAACAGGATTAGCACACAGGCATTTGTTTCCCTGGCCCAATTAGAAACCCCAATTATGGGGTTTTTAGCAGTCTTCAGAGAGCTTCAGTCAAAACCAAAGTGCCTCCACCTCCCCGGTCTCAGTTCGTACTGCCTCCCGTTATGGTTAAATGCAAAACATTAAGAAAATGTTAAAAATCACTCCTTGCCTCTCTGTAGTCAGCCTGTCCCACAGCAGACAGAGCCTGAGACTGAGAGGAGGTACACTCTGGCCTCAAAAGTTTTGGAGAAGGTTTGGACACGTACAAAAAACTTCCTTTTCTAACTGCGAAATTGAAAGTATCAGAATCACACAAAAAGTTTACTTTTGTTTATCTTTTCCTCAGTTTGAGTAATTTCTAACATTAATGAGTTCTTAAATTTAGTGTGGTTGGAAAGGTAGATGGATATGTCCCACCAGTAGACCAGGCCTTCCTCAAGAGTTGCTAGTGGGCACTTCTCGGCCAAGTGCAAGGGCTCCAGCCATCCATGGACGCTATGCTGGGCCCATGGGGTCTTCTGGTTTTCCGAGTTGGTTTTTTTTTGAGGTTGTGGTTTTTTTTTTCCCCAGACCCTCCCAACTTTTCCACATTTCCAAAAGGCTTTTTGTGAAGACTTCCTCACATGTCCTTCCAGGAGGCACTGTCTTCTGCATCTCCTCTCTTCACAGCTAAAGTACACAAAACTCATGAACATCATTACTGCCAAAAGATCAAGTCTTCCAGCAAGCATGGTTAACACTGGCCAAGGGATGCAGAAGTTTTTAAGGAGGATCTGATATGCAGAAAGGCAGGACAACCTTATATAAAAAGCCAATTGTTTTCTTTCAGGAAATAAGACTAAAAAATGTCTATTTTTCTAATGTATGTGTTAAACACTACCATACTGATGAAAACAAAGTCCATCCTGCCCTGCCCCAAACCCTGGGGCTCAGGGAAAGAGCCAATAAAGATTTTTTTTTTTTTTTTCACTTCAAAGGATATAGGTAGACAAAAAGGATTTTCTAAACTGTGTTGATTCTTGCTGAAGGTAGACAGATGTATCACAAAATAAGGGACAGATTATCCCAGCACACTGCAAACAGCAATATGGGTATTTTCATTGCTAATTGCATCATTAGCTAATCCACCCTCAAAGTTAAAGGACTTGTGATCAAATTACTCTAAAAATCAGTGATGTGATCTTTTTCCAGCTCTGCAGAAGAGGTCTCTTGCCTTCTTTGTGCCTCTGCTTTCCTGACCACAGAGATGATAATTTTCCTTTTTTTCTTTATAAGAAAAGAAGAGGTTAACCTCAGGAATACTATACATTTTTTTTGATGGACGTAGCGTATCAGAACCAAATATTTGTGGTTATTAAATGAGGGAAACTTCAAGACATATGTCATTTTTCTTCTTCTTCTTCAGCCAAAGGACAATGAATCCTCAGCTCCTTTTTTTTTTTTTTAACATTTATAAATAGGGTTTGGAAGTGCATTGAGCATGAGGGGAGCCATCATTCTAATATTGCTCTGCAGTGCCAAGCTACTGTGCTGGTAAATTAAAACCCCTTTTATCGGTACAGGGGAGGGATATGCTAGTGAGTTATCTCCCATCCACTTTGTAGGACAGATTACAGATTGAAAACGGCAGCCTGCCAGGCAGGATGGCTCTTGCTCTTTAAAATTGTAAAAGTGACCTGTCACCAATGTTTCTATTTTCCCATTTGCTCTAAATTTTGTGGTAGCTTCTTGACCTCATTAGAAGACTCCAAAGCCCAGGTTGGGACTGATGTTGATAGAAAATTGAACCAGACCCAAGGAATATTCAATCAAAACAATACAATCACAGAAAAGCAGTTAAAAATGAAGATAACTCGGTTGCTGGCATTTGGTTCCGAGAAAGCCAGCAGTGTTGCAATGATGCAGCCCTTACTGCAGGCTGGTTTTGGATGTGCTGAGAGACCAGGGATTCATTTTCCCTTTTTTATCCACACAACATATATCCAAGGTAACATCAACCATTGCTCCTGATGCACATGTGCATGAGCCATCCAGCAAGATCAGCCGTCTCTTCCTCCTGAGGGCTTGAAGGACAGAGCAGCAAGGAGCCTGCACAATGGAGGAGTGGGTCAGCAAGAGCAGGAGAGGCAATACAGTCAGTGCCGAAGGTACGCAGCTAAGTCACTTGCTAGTTTTCTAGCACCTCATCTCCCCATCGTGCCCGTGAAATGGTCTGCAACGGGCCAGCTAGGATCTACCCCAAGTGCCATCATAGTAGCTCTCCGAGTTGCCCTGGGAGGAGCTCCCATGCCAAGTCCTTCCTCCTGCAGCCATAAAATCAATCTCTTCCTTCCTCTAAATTCAGAAAGCAACAAGGCAGTGAAATTTTTACTGTGGTTTGTTGTTGAAACTTGGCCATGACCAACCTGCCTTTCTCGTGCTGCATATGGACAGGGGAATTTGCAGCACAGAGATTTCCCATGGCCCATCCTTATTTCCCAGACCATATCTGTGCTGACCGCGCCCCGGGTCTGAGCACTGTCTGGGGATCATCCAATGCTGTCTTTGTGCTGACCACACTCCCTGGCGTGGTTTTGTCACTCTTGGACTGTGGTCAGACATGGGTAAGGCCACCCTGGTTGAGGGGTGAAGAGGTCTCAGATGCAGGGACACAGGCTGGGCCAGCGCTGCTTGCCCTCAGGGCAAGCTGTACTCTCAGATCAAGGCAAAGGCTGCGTAATATGTCAAACAGGGTAATTAATTCAGGTTTTCAGAAGCACTGAGTGCTCATTACTCCAGAGAAAATTGGTAAGAACTTCAGCTGCTCAATGCCTCTAGAAACTTGGTATCTAAGGACTTGCATGGCTGCTGTCAACACTGAAGGCATCTCCCAAGTGCATCCTGAACTCTCAAAGTTGGTTAAGGGGCTGCTTACCTGCTGTGATCACTTCTTTCAGTGGCAAATCCAGTGAATGGGACGGGCTCAGCACCAAGGTGTACTTCACAATGTCAGGAACCAGCTCTTTCGGAGCTGACCATCTCCTGAGGGCACGAGAGAGCCATGGCAGCACCACAGCAGAGAAAAACCCACAGCAATGCACTGGTCAGCGGGAAAAGCAGGGACAATTTGTGATGAAAAAGCCTTCTTTGCTGTGTCACTCAGGTGTGTCCAAGTGGATAAAGAGCAGCAAGGGAGTAAACACAGCACAAGTCATTAAGAGACCGTGAAAACAGCACCAATTCCTGCTCCGTGGCTCTTGCCAGCTGAGCCTTATGAAGTACAGACTGTCATCCCTGGGAATTTTTTCAGACTAATATTTTATTTCCCCTCCACCACCAGCAGCAATAAGCACAGATGAACTAGCAGAGCCCATACTGGACCCTATTAATAAACTGTTCTCTTCCCCATGGGAAGTTTCCAGTTCCAACATCCACTTTTAGGGTTCTTGCATGGACAGTCTTGGCACTGCAAACCATAAACACCTATTTCTTGGGAAATGCCTCCCAGCTTCCCCCTTAGTGCCTAACCTCTTTCTTGTTGTAGTTCATGCAGAAAATTATTTGCCCCAGGTCTGTTTAGGCCACCCAAAGAGTCCTGGCTTCTTTGCTCATCGAGCGCCATAGCTGGGATGGGTGTCTGCCTTGGAGGGGCTGACACCACTGTGGCATGAACTGCATTTGGCAGCCTGTGCTGTGCTGCTCCCAAAGCAGTGACACGTTTCCATCCACCGCTGCTCAAAAGTTAAAAGCTTGTCATAACATGTCAGGTGGCAATGCTGAAATGCAAGTCTGATGAGACAACTTTCAGTCCACCGCAGACAGCCTGCTCTGGATGCTGAAGAGATGGAGAGTCGGCATCAGAGCCACTGAAAAAAGGCTTCATCCACTTATGGCAGAATCTCTCCCCCTCCTCTTGCTAGAGGAATGCACCAGAGAAAAGAAGCCTTTGGAGAAATTGTCATTTTAAAGAACGTAACCATTCCTTTTGTTGGCAACTTAAAACATTTCTGTAAGCTTCAGAGTTGAGTGAAGAGCAGGACAGGATTTCCATCAGCATTCCTAAAAAAAAAAAAAAAA
>JAAGAY010003905.1:9293-22735 GCA_011801015.1 Ardeotis arabs
CCCGCGGCCCCGTTCCGCCCCCGCGCACGTCCCCCCCCAAGCACCAGGCCGCTGTCGGGAAGGGTAGTTTTTATTTTCGGTTGAAGAGGCCAAAATGGAGAACAACGGCAGATGCACATTCACGGGCGCCGGCGGGAGCAGCAGCCGGGCCGCGGGGCGGGGAGGCAGCGGCGCGGTAACGCCTCGCTGCCCTCAGTCCCGGGGTTCAGCGCTGCCCCCGCCGAGCCGGTTGTGTTGAGTTGAGTGAACTCTGAACAGAACGCTTTTGTCGAGTCGCAATTCACGCTTCTCGGACTCTGCGAGGCCGTAACAGCCTCTGGAAAACACTCACTTTCTGACCTGGAAGCACGGAGCATCCCCACATCTCCTCCTCCGTCCCATCAATCCACACGAGAACTTCCAGCAGCTGGAGCCACCCCACCTCTCCACGCTGTGCCGAGACACCACCATCTCCGCTCTGCCTGCCTCCACCCTAATCCCGCGGAGCGTCCCCGGAGGAGCTGCGGCACAGTTTGTGTTCCACGCTCCTTCCTAAGCCTCAGCTGTTTCCTTACAGCTTTCTCTCCCCAGAGAAGTCACGGCGGTGGCTCCCGTACTGAAACGGAGACAGCTCTCGGTGGGCACACTGCCACCGTTAAACACGTAACAAAAACAACAAAAAAATCACTAAGTTAGTAGCGGCAAAAACCCCAGAAAGAAAGAAAAAAAATTTACATCTCTATCCCATTGTGTTGTCAGACCGTTTGTTGTGTTCCATTTACATCAAGTCCATTATAAAAACAGGAAAGTAACCATGAAATAAATAGATGGTGACACCAGTGGGATTGCAGGGGTGTTACAACTCATCGTTCTTCCTGCTTTCTCCTCCAGCTTCTGTCTTCTTCTCTTTTTTGGACCCTGTGTAAGCAAGTAAACTCAGTTACACTCTGCAGCAGGTCTCACAGCACACACAGCGGCACCGACAGCCCTGACATTCATCAGGAACGGAGGGGAATGCGTTGAGGCCTTATCGCTTCACACTGAACAATGAAAGCGCAGGGACTGGGAGGAAACTAAATTTCTGTCTTCCTCTCCACAGAACTAACAGTTGCTTTGCAGTTGAGGGGGTTCTATCATCTTACTACCACCTCCAGCTGAAGAGAGGGAAAGCAGCACACCGACAGCTGGCACTTGCAGCTTAGTCAAACAAACATTTACCCACCAGAGTCTGATCCAGGCTGGTCATCTGTCGCCGCTTTCTCAGCTGTAGGAGGCTCCTTGACTGGACCAGCATCCTCAGGTTTGTCTGTGTTTAAAGCAGAGAGAAACAGCACAACAGTTAAGGGGAACACCGGGAGACGAGGCGCAGGGACACGAGGTGACTAGCCCTGAGGTTCACAGACAAGCCAGCTGCGGAGCCCCAGCAGCTCTGCAGTAATTCACTCCCACAGTGGATCTCTCACACTCAGAAGCATCACAGAGCTGCTCCCTGCTCCTCCCTGCCTCTGTCTGCCAGGCTGTCTGTCCCTAGAAGCCCTGCAGAGTCGCTGCTTGCCCAGGCCACCTTTGGAGCTGTGACGACAAGCAGGATCTCTGCCTCGGGCCGAGAACCAGCAGGGACCTCTGCTGACAAACAGCAGTCCAGGTTTAAAAGGACCGGGGCACTTGGAACCCAAGGGCCTTAAAGTTCAGAAAACGGCAAGTCTTAGAGTCCCCAGAGATTTTTTTTTTCCTGGGGTCCATCTAAGCCACACACCTTTCTCACCAACAGCTTACTCTGTCCCCTCATACAGGACGTGACCTCCAGTACTTGCTCCGGACACCCGGGGCGCAACTGATGGCTTATCTTCCTCGTGAGGCAGCCAGCCAACCAGGCAGATACTGACTAACCCTCCCAGGAAGTCTACAAATACTTTCTGTTCTTTCACAGGAACAAACCCAAACAAACAGTGGGGGGAAAGCGACACTGCCGGATCTAGATTTTCCCAGTTGTCTTTGAAAACTACGAGGAAGAGCATTTGACCTGCAGTTAACTCGTGTCCTCACTTACTTAGCTGCCTTTCCCTCAAGGCAGAGATCCGATCGTGCTACACACGCGGTTACATTCCAGGAGCGACATACGTGCTCCCCGCCCGCTCCTTACCTTCTTGTTTCCCCTCCGTGGGAGGGATAGTGTTCTCGGCCTCAGAGGCTGCTGTCGCATTCTTGCCCGAATCGGTTTTTGTGGCGTTCTTCTCCTTCTTGGGTTTGGGTTTCGCAAACTTGGCCTTATTCAGAAGATACTGCACTTCCCTGTCCAGGGCTGCTATCTTGAGCTCCACATCTTTGGAGAGCAGGACGGGTTTCTCAGTAGGAGAGAGCTTGTTCTGTTCAGCCAGTGTCTCGTTTTTCCAAAGCTGTGGGATGGGAGGGAAGAGGTGATTTTCAGACGCTTTTTGGTTCCAGGAACCACTGTACATCACAGTATCCCAAAGTCACGCTCCTGGGCCTTCTGCCTTACTCAGGATCACGCTGCTCCCTGCTACATTTCCACCACCTTCTCAGTTACCCCGACACAGGGCAACAGGAAGAAACAGAACCCTCAAAACCCAGCCTCTGCTTTTAAAAACTGCAGCCAGATTACTGGGCCACACCACCACTCCTGGAGCTACACAAAACCACAATCCCCCCAGAGCAGACTGGGGTCAAGCTGTTAGAAAACACTGAAACACAGAAGCGGTTTGCTGGTGGCAGGGAAACAGGACATGCAGGCTCCTTTCCATGACCCTGAGTGAAAGCGCACGACCTGTTACCTCGGACAGGAAACACAGCCCAAGCGCCACCCCCGCCCTCCCCCCGAATCATTCGATCCTTTATTACCGTCGTTTCATTGATGGCTTTTTCCAGCGTACTCAGTTCCACTTCTGTGAATATCTGGTCGGACTCCGGAATCATGCGGGCTCCCCTTAAAGATAAGAAGAGAGCTGATTTCTGCCAAACCAAACAGACCGTAGCTTGGCAACGCAAGGTTTACAGCTCCAGTAATCATAACAATAACTAGCCACAGCACACACCAATCGATTCGTACATTTTGCATTTCTGTCCCTTGCATCTGCAGGAAACAGAGTCCTAAAGCAACCTCTGGATGCCAAGAATGGAATACAGAGCCGCTAAATGCGGCTAAATCAGCCACTAAATCATGAGATCAGAAAAATACAAAAGATCAAAAAAGCTGAGGCTGTTGGACCAGAAAAAGCAGAAAATCTGCTTGCAAACAGCGTGCACAGCGTTGGACGCTTCCTGTTTAAACAGAGCCTGCGTGCTTCTGCTAACGGGTTCTGCAGAACTGAGCACTGGTAAGCAGGGGTTTCGGTCGCCTCTTCTCAAAAAGCGCTAACGGCTTCCAGACCACATTTGATCCGGGCACGCTCCGGTGGCATCCCTTACATTGTCAGCTGCACGACTCCCCTTCCCAACAGCCCGCTCTTACTTGAGAAAGATGGTTGAGTGGTTGAGCAGACTTTCCAGGGCAGCCAGGCGTTCTGGCCACTTTCTCCTTTCCTCGACACGGAAGAAGAGGTTCCTGCAAAGCTTTTTCAGCTCTGAAAGCTTGTCTTTCAGCTCCTGCAAACGGAGGAGAGGAGAAAGGAGACAATTAGTTTGCCCACTGCCTAGCACCGTAAACCTCAGCAGTTAAAGCTGCAGTTTTTGTCGTTCTCTCAATCAAATATACGATTGCAATCCAGCAAAGAGCCAGGCGGCTAAGCCTGATGTGGAATCAACAAGTTACTGCTGAAGCTGTTGGAAACACACGCGTGGCTGGAAGAGTTTCGCATTTTGTTCTGTGCATAACGCACTGAGGAAGCAAGAAACTTCCACGAACCAGATGACAAAGGATCAAGACGGATCAATACTCCGTCAGCCTGCGCGGTCGCTTCCGTGTCAGTGGCAGCAGCCTGGTATGCTGCCTACACCCAGCAATACCTTCGTTGTGGCTGCGTAGCCCTCCTCCTCCATCCAGCTGGAAGCCTCGCTAAGCTTTCTGGAAATCTCTTCTCTCTGCTCCTCTGTCGAGACAAACTGGTACTCCTCTTGGTAAAGCTTGTCCTGAAAAGAACAAAGCAAGCACTCTCGTCAAACACCGCTGAGCGTGGAAGCACACAACAACCAGGTCACCCACTGAGAACCGGGCTGGACGGTGAACTCCCGGGGTGCTGCCGGCACCGGCCAGGAGATTCGCATTCAGCCCTCCCAAACCTGAGCTCCTGCACCTAGCGTTACCGGGAGCAGGACGGCAGTACGCCAGGCATACAGACACACACCAAGTGTACGATGGTAAAGCTGCAACAACCATAATTTCACGCACACTTAGCAGCGGTTGCCCCTTCTGCACAACAGTCCTTCAGAAGCTGTAGCTTCTTTACAGCCCGAGTGCAATTGTCCCAAAACACTCAGGTGAGCGCACATAAGGGACACTGGAAACCCAAAATTTAACACGTTAGACACGCTGAAGGGAAGGGTTCGTTTTGTATCCAGGAAACCTCCCAAGTTCACGTGGGCTTCAGAAGCCTAACGGTAGCAGAAAAAGCGGCTGAAAGACAAAAAAGCTTTCCCCATCTCAAAGAACTGCCCTGCATTCAGATCAGCCAAGCTGCACGACACTTCCACTCGCTCTCCAGGAATTCTCATCCCTTTATATCCCTCTCTTACCTGGGTCTCAAAGATGAACGACTCCAAGCTGTTGGCTGATTTTTCTCTTTCCTGTTTCTCTAGATCCCTGACCGTCAAGTCTTGGAGCCTAACACGTGAAGAGAACAGAAATCAAAGGTAGCAGGTGCCTTTAGATGAGCACCACATCATACACATCAGCTTCTGAGGACAGCAGCGCTACGTGAGCTGTCACCCTTCCCAGGCAATTCACTCCCTCCATCTAGAGCTTTAAGCTAGCAGGGCCATTTCAGACATACTTTTTCATCGAGCTCTTCAGGTCATCCTCCAGCAGGTCAGGCACATCGTTCACATCCAGCTCCATGGTGATCTCATGGACAAGCTTCTGCTTCTTGGGTGCTTTGATCTTCTTCTCTTCCTCCGTTTTGGTAACCGTGCTGTCACTGGAACTTTTGGACGGTTCTTCCTCTTTCGCAGTTTCTCTGTTTTCTTTGGGGTCCTGTAACAGATAAAGTACATCCTCAGGCAAGGGAACGGATTTGCAGGCTTTGCAACTTTCTTCCAAGGCAAGCCACTAACAGGCAAAGAACTCCTCCACTGAGAAATTCCACCTCTCAGACATCAAAATCCCAGTCTCATTCCTTCGACCTGACGCTCACCTCAGACTCTGATTTCTCGCCTTCTTCCTTTTTCTGCGACTCGGCTTTCGGAGAGGCGGTTTCTGCCTGACCTGGAGACTGCTGTTTCTCTTCTCCCTGCTCTTCACCGGCATCTTCTGTGCTGCTTTTCTGGTCTTGTTTCTCCCCCTGCTCCTCTTTACCTGTTTCTGCTAGGCTCTCTTCTTCTTCCTGGTCATCACAGGCAAGTAAAGGCAAAAGCAAAACAGTGTTTTTAATGTAGAAACTCCATGCAAATGGTTCACAGAACAGATAATTCCCTGCAAAAAATGTATGTATGAAAAACAGAGCTCACGGTGGCTGCAGCCATTAGCGAGGGACTGTGCTGAGCTAGAACCCTAATTAAGAGTCACTTTAGTGCAGGACACAGCTCTGTGACAAGGAGCTCTCGTCTCACTAGAAGGAAATCTAATCACTACTGCCAGCACAACGGCAGCTGTGCCCACACTGCCTGAGGAGAAAGCGAGGAGCCCGCAAGACACCTGCGCAGACAAGACACCGGCAGCAGCCTATCCCTAGGGCACCAGGACAATTTAGAAACGAGGGACTTCCCCAGAAACAAGTCCTGTAACACCAGTCCACCACTGCTGGACTTGCCAGCAAGAGACCACAAATCTTTAAACGCACGCCACATGACACTCAAGAGGAATATAGCACTTTCTGAAAATATTTTAAATCCTGACGCCCTGCCAGGCACCTTTAAGTCCGTTCACATTAATCGCTGCCTCTTAAGCGGCCATAGCAAGACCCAGGGGCTCCCTCCCGCTAGCAGCCACCCCGGGGCTCACCTGAACCGAATCCGTCAGGTTCTCTCCAGTCTCCGGCTTAGGGCCACCACCCCCAAACAGGCTTGAGATGGTGTTTCCAAGTTCTGTCGATGGGAGACAAAACAACCCAGAATATTGTGTATTCAAAGGAGAAAGAAAGTCACCTTCAGCTCTCAGTTCTTCCCCTCACAACCACGATGATCACCGGTGCAGGTTAGCTACACACACTCCAGAAACTCCTCCTTCCCCCACCTCACTTTGTGCTTTTGCACGCACGGACAAGCGGGACCTCTACCTCTGCTGGAATATGACCCGCAATTCATAACTTCAACTAAAAAGCTTCAAGTTCCAGAAGCCACTCACACAGGGCTTTCAGGTATTTTGGAGCTGTACACACAATGAGAGGCTATGGCTAACCGTTTCATTTCCACGCCCCAAAACCACGGTGCTTGCTCTACTCAAAGCAACGATACGCTTCAGTTATCCCAGCTCCTGCAGGAAACACGCAACGGTCAGTGCGAACATCAGAGTTCAGCACTTACTTGTCAGCGTGGACTCCTCCTCCAGCTTGTCTTCCACCAAGGTCTCAAACACAGATTCCACCTTGGAGAAGGGCACACAGAATTAGTTTTCAGCAGGGACGATCAGTACCGGAGAGAGAGACAGAACAAGAAGATACACAGGCTGACAAACATCACAACAGGGCGGTGCTTACCCGGTCAAGACTTAGTACTCCGCTCTCATCCATGTTGAAGTGAGCTTTGATGCCTTTGGATTCATAATCCGAGTGCTTCTTGAAACTGTCCCCAACTCCCTTTAGCCTCACGGTGGTGAGATTGAGAGAACCAAAAATCCTGATGACACAGAAGCAGAGAGAAACTCAAGATAACGATGCTGCAGAAGAGCTAACCACATCCCACAGTCACGTCTGCAGCAAGGGACAACTGCACGAGGCAAGGAACCCGCACAGCTGGGTTTGCTAAAGCGCTGCAACTCTGCGAACAGACCTGCAAGTACGTGCTGGTGGCCAGGCAGTCACAGGCCGGCCGGCACAGTCGGTTTTCCAGCCAGGCGTATCGCACTGCCACGGAGCTGTCTGCTTGCCTCAACCTACCGCAAGTCGTCCTGGTTCAGGAAAGTCAGATCTCCATAGTTGACGTAGAACTCAAAGTCGTCTGTGTAGCGGTTGAAAGTGATAACTTTGCGCTGCGGATAGGGCGCCATGCGCTGGAACAAAATCCTCTTGTTGTGCTTTAAGCTCCTGGATTTATCGTCCTCCTCAACTTCACGAGTAAACTCCACCTGCACCACAAACAGAAAACACGACTCAGCAACTGCAAACTTCCTCTCTGGCATCTTAGGTCAGAGGTTTCCGCAGCGTTTGGCTGCTCTGGCTCATGCAAAAGTTGACGTGTACTTCTCAACGGATGTTTCTATATGTCTGGTTTCTCGAATAAAGCACTTCCACAGCAGAGCTGGCTTTCTTTGCGTTCTTTAAAGATCTCCCTAAGTTCCTTACTCAAAGGAACCCAACAGGTCAGCTGGAACGCTTCTCCCGGCACAGCCCTGTTTGCCCACACCTTGCACAAGAGAAAGCAAGCTGAGGGTTACCTGGATAGGAAACACAGCGGCATCCCGAACGACGAAAGGCTTCACCTTAAAGGCTTTGCTCAGGGCGGCTGCCTGGTAGACCGCCCCCATAGCGGCGGCCTCATCAGCATTGATATTCTTGCCCAGTTCTTCTCTGCAAAGTGAAAAGCGACAGAGGTCAGCTTTGCAGTCACCGCCACGAACGGCGACTTGTCAACAGGAGACAGGCTAGAAGGGGGCCTCACATACTCACTTGCCCACAGCTCTCAGCAAAACCTCCTGCACTTTGGGGACCCGTGTGGCACCGCCAACCAGAATCACCTGGTCAATTCCATCCTAGAATTGGAAACAGTCACCTTGTCTTGAGAAAGCAATTTTGGAAAGCTAAGTACAGGCCTTCCTTACGCTCCTTCCCCGGGCACCGCGCACTGATGTGGTGCTTTTGAGAACACCCACGCCACGTCCTGCCACCCCAGCGCGCGTCAGCGCCTGACAGATCTCAGACAGGCTGACACAAGCCACGCCAACACCAGGAACCCGGAGTCAGGTTTGTCACACACACACAACGTGACCGCTGCGTCAAGTCACCTGAAATGTGGGACTTGATTCAAAATTAGCCAGACTACAGTTTAATGCCAGAGGAGCCAGTGACTTGGATGGCAAGCTGAACCAAAATGGGTGGAAACCCAGCCTCTGAGAGGTGACTCAGTGTCTTGCACTGGATACCAGAGCCAAAAGAGGCTCAAGGGTGTCCTGGCACCCTGGGGAGTGAGCATTTAATAACACAGGAGTCTCTCCAAAGCACCGCACGCGTTCGGTCTAACAGCAGTCCGCAGCAGGGCTTCCGAAGGGAGCGCTCAGAGGAGAAGCCTGAACAGCATTAAGTCTGTTCCCAGGCACCTGCAGTTAAAAGTTCAGAGGAGAGACCAGAACCAGCATTTGAGACAAAAAAAAGGGCAAGATCAGAGTTTCAAACCTCCAGCCCAAGAGCAAAGTTTTTTAAAAGTAAAAAATGCCTCCTCCAAGTCCTTTCTTTCTGGTGCAAAACAGAGGGGGCCATGACAGACTCCTGCTTGACACCGGAGTGCGGAACCCCACTGCAGCAGCAGCACCACTGCGTTACAGCAGCAGGCGTCGGTGCCTCTCAGCAGCGCACACACAATCACCGACGCTTGGACCGTGACACGACAGCAGCTCCGTACAGAGAAACTTCAGGCTTGTTAACGCATTCCTGTACCTACCATGCTCATCTCTGCACTGCTCAGAGCCTGCTGCACAGGTCCTGGGACTCGCTGGAACAAGTCAGAGCACAGATCCTCAAATTCTTGCCTTGAGACCTTGGCCTTGAAGTCGATGTCATCTAGGAGGCCCTCAATCTGTCCAGAAAAAAACAGCCAGAATAAAATTATTCGTGGAGCATTCTCCAAGCCCGACTTGCCCAGTGTGCAAAAAATTCCAGCTTCCTTAACGCAGCTAGGACCTGACCGCACTCATCCGAGCCCTGCCGTGGCTCAGGGGACGAGAGGACGGAACGGGGATAGAACAGACAGCTTCACTCCATGAAAGTTTATTTACCACGCTTCACACGACCAATTCTCCCCCAGTCCACTCATTTAGTGACCAGTGCTATCGAGTGGGCACAAGCTGAGAGGGACCAGCAATGCCACCCCCACCCCTGGAACACCAGAACGACGCTCCTCAGCACACCGACGGACAGCGTTCCTGCGCTCTTGTCCTGAACCCACCCCACCTTCCATCCTAAAAAGGCACAAACCCTGAGCCAGAAGGTCAGACCTGCGCCATGTGGTCAGCGTTCGCGCTCAGGACGGTTTTCAGGCGGTTGGCCTCCTTCAGCAGTTTGGCCATGGCCCGGGGATTCTTCCGGACGTCTTTTGAAGGGTGCTGATTATTGAAGAGTTTCGCCAAATAGTCCCGGAGACGAAGTTCCATCTCTAAACCTCCGAGAGTACGGTCAAACCTCAACAAAACAAAGAAACGAACAGAGATGTCATGACCTGAAAATCAGGTTGGTATACAAACAAACATCCTGTATTATTTCACAAGCATGCAGAGCAGCAACCGATCCACAGTAGCTGCAATACTGTCAGCTGTGACTGACTGGGAAGGAACAATGGTTGTTCCAAAAATAACACACTATAATGACACAAAGAAAAGAAGGATTCACCACCACAACAGCCTTTGAGCAGAAACTCCATTATTTTTACGGTCTTATAGGGTCTTCATTATATTTATTTGCCTTATGGCCAAGCACCTCAAACAGCTGAGAAGCCAAAGGACAACCATCTCAGGTCCCGGGCATTTTCTTGGAAAGAGCAGTATAAATGTTTTGAAGTTAAAATTGCTGAGCTGGTGAGTCACAGCACCCTCCTCCTGACTGGGCAAACGATGGCTTGGGGCTATCGAAAAGCAAGCCTGAAGCAAGTGAAGTACACTGGTTGCCTCCTGGGCTCCAGTTACCTTCTGCACAAGACAGGGACACCAGAACTATTACCAGCTAGAGCCTTCTCGCTCCAAACGTTTCCTGCTCTGCCATCCAAATTACTGTGCTAAAGCCTCACTGCAAAACGCCACATTTAGAAGAGTCTGTGAAACAAACGGTTTCTTTCCCGAGACGTGTGGGTTTGTGCAACTGACGCTGAAATCTTACCCAATGCCCTGGATCTGCAACTGAGGCTGGGTTCCCGAGTCCTTCGTTTTCACTGTCTGATAGGTGACGATAGTACAAACGGTGCTTCCTGCTCCCATGTCGTAAAACATGATATTCTGCAAAGAGAAGCTGCGGCAGTGAAGCAGAAACACCTGGAGATCCCCCATGAATAAGGGCAGAACCGATGCTGCGCGAGCCTGACGCAGGCCTAGACCATGGCTTTATACCCTAATGACACAACTCGTACTTCGGTCAAACACAGGGGGTGTTCAGGGCCACTCTTGACACAGGTGGACAAGAAAACTTTTTTCATCCGTGTCACAAATCAGAAAACAAAGCTGTGCTCTCTAAAAGTTTCCTCAGCCTCAAGAAAATGAAGTGTTTCAGAGTCAGTCTGCCAAAGGCTTAGGAAGTCGCTAACGTTATCGCCCCCGGCTGACGGGCAAGGAACTAGCACGGGTTTACAGAACGGGAACTCCCGTTCAGGCCCCACCACACATTCACACAGGGTTTAATCTCTTCCTCTTGTCGACGAGCACACGAAAACAGGGGAGACTGGCTGACCAGCAGAGCCCGCTTTCCTAAGTCACTGTGATTTCATCTGCAGCCCTTTCTTCCCACACGCAGGCGCTTGCACGGGACTCTGCGCATCTCCCAGCTGCGCCTACCTGTGCGGTGGCGTTGATGTCTTTCCTCCTAAAAACGCCGTAGTTCAGAGCTACAGCAGTGTTGTCGTTGATCAGCTGCAGCACCTTCAGGTCGGCCATGCGAGCGGCGTGCAGAACTGCTCTCCTCTCCGCCTGGTTGAAGTAGGCAGGAACGGTGATCACCGCGTCCTTGATGGGCTGCTCTGAAAGGGTTGCAGGGAACACGTTTTTCCATCGGTGTAGCCACGCGCAAAGACTCACCGCAACAGGGTGACAGTAGCAGAGCCAGAGAACCCACGGTACAGACTCGTACAGAACGCAATCCTGAAGCGGCATCAGCAGCCAGGATCACTAGGGACGAGTCTATCTGCGTCCTGCCGAAACCAAGCAGACTTTGCAGGTTCTCGTGAAGCTACGTGTCTACTGGCCTCTCTTTCACGCGTTAGGATACTCTCAAATACTCTGGGATGCCTTAGATTTCAACCAATATTATCTTAACAGAAGCTGAATTAATCACTGGATTGTGTTCACTCTCCAGAGTAAGAGGTCTTTGAACTGCCCTAGTGTTACTAACCAGAAGACGCACAGCCTCTTAGTAACGACTCAGGTCAGACACGTAAACGAAATTCACCCAGTTTTCACTGCTGTGGTATTTCACTCACAACACAGCACAGAAAACGCCTGAAAGCCTCCTTCGCTGCAAGGCTGCGTGGGATCCGGGGCGCCGCCCCCAAGAACACGATGAAGACCCCAAACTCGCATCATATTAGAAACAAATTACGACTTGGCAGCTGCTAAGCCTTGCTTACAGCCTGCAGCCGAAGAGACCCAACGTCCCATTCCTAAAACTCCGCGGACGTTCGAGCGTACTCAAATCCCGTAACACACAAACGCGCGCACACAGATACTGTAAGAAACACATAAACCCTTCCAACCTGCGAATTCCTCAGCCAGACCGCGTGAATAATTCAGGACCATCCCCAGCATCTCCTCTGGAGAATACTGCGTCGTTCTACAAGAAACGGACAGCAAGGAAAATTACAGCAACAAGAGAGTCAGCTGCAGACGCGCGGCAGCCAAAGTCGCGCCCGCAAGGGAGGCAGGGGCAGCCACTTACTGGGATAGCTTGAAGAGAACCGTCTGCCTCTTCTCATCCTTCACCAGTTCGTGCTCCGGGAATCGGGACTGGTACAGCGCCACGTGGGGGTTGTCAATGCGCTTACCCAGCAGATCCTGAAAGTATCTGAACGCCACCTTGGGGGTCCTTATGGACTGCAGAAAGAAAGAGCACATCACCCAGCTGCGCTTCTTCGGCTTCGCTGTTGTCAAATGAACCTCTCCCAAGATACGTGTGCGGAGAACGGCTCTTGTTACAGGGGTTAGGAGCACCAGACCGGTACGCAAAGAGCCCGCACAGAGAGTGAGTAACACGCCAAGGGGAAGAGAAGAACAGGACAAGAAATACAACTTCCGAGCTCAGACATCCATCACGAAGGACCCAAGAGCAGGAACGTATATTCTGCGTACAGGAACTGCAGTTGACGCGATGAGAAACAAGAACTCTTACCATTCCTAGTGCGCTGTCACCAAAGAGACGCTCATTCTCCTTCAAAGAAACAGCCACGGGCGTTTTCCGTCGTGACTCCCTGCATAGAAAGAGAGGAATAAACTGGTTGAAACAGGTGAACGCTCGCTACAGAGTCCCTAGCGAGGAAGGGCGCTGTTTCCACTTCAGAACGGCTACGGGAAGGGGCTCGGACACCACCCACGGGGAGGAAGGCCAGCCTCTGTTCGTCTGAAGAGCTGCACCAGCAGCATCTCCCTCCAGAGCTTTCACACCCCCTGACATGGGCAAATAAGGTGCTTTACCGAAACACCTTTCAAATTCACAGTCGAAGCTGTGCTGGGCAGACTGTTATTCCCCCACAAGGCAGCAGAACTTAACAAGAGCTGACTCGTTTCTGCTCCAACTCATGCGTTAGCGCACCAAGGCGAGTATTTCCCTGGGATAATTACGAAAGGGCTTAAAGTTGTCTACCAAGCTGGGCGCACGCTACCTGCTTCCAAACGTCTCATAACGCACTACCAATTCTCCAACGCAAGGCTACAATAAAGCGACTTCCCACGACAAAGAAAGGCTCACAAGTGGCTTTCTGGAACGCGCTGCTTTGTACTTCAGCAAAACTTGTGTTATTTTTGCTTTGGAGTGTGGGCTCTGAACAGCGGCAGGAAATCAAACCTGCCTCCGGCTTCCCCGACGGAGAGCTGCGAGCGAGCTTCCGACCCAGGCAGCCAGAACACGGCGCTACGCCCTTTCGCGCCGGGACCACGCCGCATCCTCAGCCACGCGGGCTGCCGGTCGCCGGCTTAGAAAGCCCCCAAAGCACAACCGCGCGCCCCCGGGGTACGGGTACACACCGCAGCTGCCCTGGACGACGCTGGGGAGCCCACAGCCGCGGCGGGGAGC
>JAAGAY010003908.1:0-10036 GCA_011801015.1 Ardeotis arabs
GGCCGTCGGGGCAGCGCGGGTGGGCAGCTGCGAGGGAAAAACCAGGGGGCCGCCATTATCACCGCTCTCCTGCGCATGGGGGCCTGCACCGCAGCTTGGCCCCTCTGGGGAGAAACTCAGAAGGCGGAGGATAGGGAAGCCATGAGGGTGTCTGAACACGTGGAACAGGCTGAACGCACAGAGACACGGGCCCTTGGGTGCCCGGGGCGCTGGAACGTGCACGGACAAGCACATAAACTCTTCCCCAACATGGGCGACGTCCCTCGGGCTGTGAAGTGGCCCTGGCCCGCAGGTGTGGTGCCCCTGGGCCACGGCTGGACCCCCAGCGGTGCAGGGCCCCCACCAAAGCAGGGACCCCCGGCACCAGCTGAGCTCTCCACGGGTGTTGCCGCTGCCGGGCCGCGTTTGCTGGCAGTAAGCGAAGAGACAACGGAGCGGTCCCCGCGGGTCTCCGCAGGGGTGATCTTGGTGACTTTTCCATTTACGTGACTTCAATAGCGATAGCTCTTTGCAGCTGGGTGTGTGGATAGTAAGGCCGTCACCAGAAGGCAGGGTTATAAAAGTTAAGCCACGGTAGCACCAGGAAGCCCCAAGTACAAGCCATGAGCCGGGGGTGGGCGATGGTGTCCACACCACATGGCACGTAACCCCCAAGAGCAGCTGGCTGGGCTGTTGCCAGTACCTGAGCACGGATGAGGCATAGCAGCCATGCAGTACGGAAGGGGCTATGAGGACATGCCTTCCCTCACCTTCCGTCCCCAGATTTCAGTAATTTAGGCTTGAACAGACTGCCCATGAGAAAAGTGTCACAATAGAAGCTCACGCGATGGGGCTGTGAGCTGACGCGGGTGACCTGCACTGTCTGGTGATGAGGGGAATTTTGCGTGAGGTTGCGTTTTTCCCGGGCAGCGCCAGCTGACGCCGGTTTCCTACTGTCAAGGGTGGGGGAAAAGTAAGGAGTTTTGTAGAGCTCCAGCTATTGAAACAGCAGAATGGAGTGGGGAGCCCTGCCAAGCATAGGGGTGGAAAAGGAAACTGCAGGGTGGGAAGAGGGGAGCCCCTGAAGGGCTGGAGAGGAAAAGTAAAAGCAAGACAGACAATTAGAAATAACATCTCATTTTTGTGCCAGATTTCGAGGGTAAGATAAGTTCTTTCAGGCTTTCTGACAACATGCTGGGAGTCAGAACTGCTAATTCTCCAGAGGCCGAAGCAGAATGCAGTAGCAGTTGGCTGATGAAGTGGTTGAACAGGGAAGAAAATGAAGACAAATAAAACTGAAAGTGAGGCATTTGGAAAATAGCCGGATTTAACCCCATTTTATCAGAAGCCAAAGTCAGAGGGGGCAGCTAAATGTGTTGCTTTTATGAACAGGACCATACACATGGCTTTTAAAAAGTAATAATAAAGAAAGAAGAAGGGAATAAACACTGTATCTGTCCACAACTCCAAATTAAACTTGTGGTTTCTTTTGGAAGCGAAGACTCGGAGCGCTGGGAGCAGTGCCACTCCAGCGAGCAGACACCAGGACTGCCGGGAGCCCTGGGCCGTTGCCAGCCGAGTGCAATGGATTTCTGCGGGGCACTGGGCTTGTCACTGCAGCCGTCATTTTCTCTTTACTGCTTTGAATCCCGTGGATAATGGTGTTTCTCTCTTTGTAAAACACTCAGCAAAGTACTTAAGAAATTTAAAAAGGGGAACTGTAACAATAGGACAACAATCAGCAACAACTAATGTTTTTAAATATTACAAGAGAAAGCTGGGAAGAAGTAAATAAAAAAGGGATAACAAATTAATGTATAATTTCATATTCCTGTAAATGTGGTCTTTTTTTTCTTTTCAAGCACAGAGATGCTTTTAAAAGGCATGTTTCATTTTGAAGTGGTGTGGGTTTTTTAATTTCAGAACATGTTTAGATTATATAAAGAAAGGCTGTGTGTAAAGAAGCTGACCAAATTCCTTTTCTTTTCCAGATGTCATTGCCTGTGTTTAAGAAAAAAGTAAAACTGTGTAATTTTCTAAAGAAAGATAACTGCTTTTGAAATAAATAACTTGGAAAATATATTTGCAGGTAGCTCTGACTCAAGTCGAAAGATCTTATTTTTCCACCTCTCTTTATAACTCAGAAAAAAAAACCTCTCTCATTGAATCGTATGAACTTATGAATGTAATCAGGAATGTGCGGATGGTAACTTACTCCCTTTTACCAGTTACACTCACAACAAAAGAATTCACCTTTATCAGAGTCTGTTTGAACTGTAAAGCAATAAACAAACAGGTGATTGTTTTCTCATGAGCAAAGAAAGGGAAGGTTTAGTTCGTAGTTAAGTTCTTACCTATGTGAAAAGGAAGAACAGAGCAGAGAACAAAGTCTGCAGAAATCTCATTTTTTTGCCCTTGGGTCAATGTCTCCAACATGACCTCATCCAGCTTTGCAGAGTCCAACACGGGCCAGGTAACAAATTATTCAGTAACAAGAGCAGCCATTTTCTATTGGTGATTTCTTTTTTTGGAGAAGCTGGTTGCTTGTTGCTGGTGTGTTGGTTTTTTTTTTTTTCCCTAATGCATTCAAAAGTCTGTATTTTTGTACTCAACACTTAAAGCTCTATTCTTAGTTGACTGCAAATAACAAAACCACAAATGTCAAAAGCTATTAGAGCACAGTATTGGTCTCTTAGCCTTCAACAGTTTTCTTCAGGTGTCTGAACTGAAATAGGGGGAAAATGAGTTTAAATTCAATTGCTAGGAGACAATTATATTTACCTGAAATAGTACATTTTGGTTAAAACTCCCAGCATTGTTCAACTTGAAGGAACCATTTTGTTTCTGTGAAGGGTTACCTTATCCTTCTAGAAGGCCCCCTGCCCACACCCAGATGTATGTAAATTTTTTTTTTTTTTTTTCAGTTTCCAGATGGCATTTTAGATTTTTAAAAAGTCAAAACCCAGTTTGGAAAGAGGGAACATTTCATTTTAGAAGTACCCCAAGGCCTTTCTCCTTTCAGAGGCCATTTCCAGCCTGTGGGAAGAGCAGAGGTGCCCACGAGGCAGGGAGAAGCGCACACAACCTGCTGTCCTTTCCAGTCCCAACACAAAAGGAACTTTCTGTAAACATTGGCAAAGCCGCTTCATTGTTTTCTTTCAAACTGCTCCTTAAAAGACCCGTTGCTGGAGGCCTTAAAAAAAAAAAAAAAGCAGCTGACATCTGCAAAGCCATCCTGTAGCTCTGGCAGGTGTTGGGTGCGTCTCGCCCTGTGTCCCGCCGCTCCCTGCACCCCTTGTTCCAGACAAAGCGTCTGTCGTTTTGTTCTGTACATGCAGCGTTTGGTACAACGCTTCCTCGCAGGTGGTGTCGTGTAGCCTAGGTGAGATGTGAGGAGTGGTGAGAGTTCCAGGTTCCTCTAGCAAGGGGACTGTTAAACAGGCCCCGTGCAGCAGGCTGGGTTTCCCACCACCCCGGGAAGTCTGCTGGTTGGAGTTCTGCTGGGTTTTGGCCTCTCACAAGGAGGTCATAAGTGGTCCTTGAATAGTTTGTGAGACAAGATGTCCTAACTGGGCACTGCCTGGAACAGATGATTTCACCTGGGGCTTGCTGTTGAGGAACTGTGCTGATCGCTCTCCCACAAAGTGCGTCCACGCAGGGGGATGCTGCTCTGGTCACGTCTGCTACATGGGCATATCCTTAGTGATCCAACAAGGCCGCTTCACTCTTGGACTTTGTTGTATGGAAAACAAAGCTCTAGGATATTTTGTCCCTTTAGGTTATAGTTAAGGTCTTAGTTTCTGACTTTTATTTTTTCTCCTGTTTCCCCCCTTGTATTACTGAGGAGCAGAGCTGGGAGCACAGATCAGACCCAGGGGATTTCATTAGTCCCCCAAGTGTATTGGGGGAGTGTACAACCATCCTGCTGTATTAAAAACAAGCCCACATTTTATCTTTTCTTAAGTTTTCTGATATATGGTTTCACACATTTTTAGGTGTCTATCCAGGAAATAAAGTGCTGAGGTAGTTGTTAGCAAATGTCCTTGAACCCACTGAGGTACTCCAGTGTAAAAAGGCTTTTATATCTGATTCCCAAGCTCACTGTAGAAGGAGAAGCCTAAAATGTACAGAGGCACTGGTTGCACCAGGCATCAGGAAATCGGACTCAGACAGCTTTGCGGTTCCCGAGTGAGGAGTTCACAGTCCCGTTGGTGGCTGGCTTTGGTGGCACCACCACCCTGACACAGGGTTAAGAAGCTCTCATCCCTACAGCTTTTCTTTCCGTAGGGATGCCAGGGTGAGAGTTGGATGCTCTGACCACCCTAGCACAGCTATGCGTAGGAAGTATCGCCTCTCCCCTAGTCCCTGATCCTTCCTTCAGGAATTGCTTATTTTTTTCTTTTACCCCAACAGACTGACTTGAACCACACGGGCTTCTTCAAGGGGCTTGTGTCAAAGCTAGGGGAGAGTCCAAGAGAAAGCGTGGACAATAAAGAAATTTTAAAAACTAAATAAAATAAAAGGGCAGCTGGAAAATAAGTGTGGGAAAGTTTGAGACCAGCTCATCATAAAACAACCAAACTAAATGGAGGTTTCTGACAAAGAGGAAAGTTTAATTCAGCTGCCTTTTATCAAAGCCTCAGGCAGCAGATGCTGGATTTCTAACATTAAATTTCAAGCTACCTTTTGCATGCTGTTTATCATGAACAGCATTAGTAAACCTAATGAAGTTCTTTTTATGCCACCGTGAACACTGAAAAAATGGAGCAGATTCCCCCACATTTGTTTATTAAGTAGTAAACATCATACTACTTGCTTTTGCGAGTGCTTAGGATAAAATTGAGTATCTATGGGAAAAGTCAAGGCATTTAAAACAAGATGAAAAAGTAAAGGCAGGAGACCTAGGGGTGAGTCTGGAGGCTACAGCCTTTAGAAGCCTCAGCCACTGTAAAACTCATGAAAATACAAGTACATTTGCAGCACCAAGCCTGTAGGACCCTGCCCAAATAGACTCCTCCTCAGCCCTGACCGCCTCTTGCGACACAGGAGGATGCAGGAGTTCTCAGGCTCGTGCTGACCAGGTGCTCTTTGAGCTACAGCTGCATCACTGCACGCTTCACCAACAACTTGGAGTGTCTGAAATAATTTTTTTCCAGTCCTTTATTCTGGGTGGTTTTTTTTGGTTACTCTGTTCAGAAGTAGCTTGTGTAATCAGGAGCTGTGTGTGACGGGGCCGTGACACGGGGCTGTTTATGAATCAGGGTGAAAAGCTGTGGGCTGTGGGACGATCCCAAGTCACTGCTGCACCAGGATTCTCCAAAGCTGCGGGTCAATATTTACACCGGGGCAAACGTTCAGGCCATGCCCTGGCCCCGGCCAGGCTGGCTCTAACAGCAGCACTGTTAACCCCCAGCGGCAGGAAAACCCTCGTCAGCTGAGCTCTGCCTCGGAAGAGCGGGATGTGTTGCAGGACACCTGTGACAGGGACAGTCCACGTGATTCCTGGAGATGCCAGGCTGCCACAAGCATGTCATTCAGCCCCAGGTTTACGCTGTGTCACCTTCGCTATCCTGGCACTTTGTACACCTGCACCGAAGATCTTTATCTTTCAGCAAACAAGCCTGCAGCCAGGGAATACATTCCTAACTATGACCTTTGGGTGGTCTGAGGTTTTTTTTTCACTACAAACAAAACAGGTTTGTTTTTTTTTTTCCCCCAAACAACCCTTATCTCTGTTGTTTTGTTGGACCCTTGTGTCCCCACTGGAAGCACTACACTGCCATCTTCCCTTGACGTTGCTGGAAAGTTCGGGCCTCTGTCTTCCCTGAGCGCGTGGACATCCCTTGCAATGTACACTGGGAGCCAAATGTGTGTTTTCCAGCTTGCAATAATTGGGAGCTGCTTAACCTAAAGAGCTGGAGCTGCTCTCGTAGTGGTGGGAGCTTCTCCGATCCCAGTGTGAGCCTCTGTCCCAGTCCCGAGGCGCTCGGCTGTCCCCCAAGGGGCATCAGCAGCTCTTGGCAGCTGCCCCCCAGCCGCTCGGCGTGGGGCTCTGCCGAGCTCAGCAAAAGCAGAGGCAGGTCTGCCCTCGGCAGCCAGCCCTGGCACTGCGGATGGGAGTTAGGAATGGGACCAAACACTCAGTCACTCTCAGTTATAAGAAAGGAAAAAAAAAAAGTTTAAAAATTTCCATCAACCTGTCATGGAGAACACACATGACAGAAAAATCAATTTGGTATTCATTGCTATTTTTACTGGCCCATTATTTTTTCAGAAGTTAGGGAGATTTCCTCCCATAAGCAAGTTTCTCCTGGTCATTTGTCAGCTCACCAGCCACACAGCTGCCACAGCACTCCACCTTTCTGGCCTGAAAATAGGAACTTTCACATCACTGCCAGCGTGGCTTGTGACTCTCAAACCCAGAGTCACCTACAACCCCGTGCAGGTGACCTGTGGCAGCAGAGCGGGGGCAGTGGGACGTGCACAGGACGTGGCACGGCCGGTGCTCGTCCTTATCAAGTGTGACAAGTGCAGGAGGGAATAGCCTGCACGTGCGCAGGAATTTAACAGGAAACATGTCCGTGTGTGCTGATAACGCTCATCGGCCTTGAGCTGTACAAACACCACGGTGCCATCACCATGCCACGTCAAAACGAGCTGGCCAGGTGGGATTTCTGTTGTCTAGCATGAGGCACTGCGAAACCTCTGCCTCCCGTTAGCGTTAACGACCAGTTTCAGCGGCCGGGTTGTGGGCAGCAGCTGGTAGCAATGAAGAGTGAAGGGACAGGTACCATCGCCTCGCAAAGTGGGAAGTGGCTGCTCTCGTGAGCTGGCTGCTGCTCAGCGTCAGGGGGATGGGAGCCAGGTGCCCCGGCAGTCTGTCCTGCTGCCTCAGCTGTCCATCCAGCAGCACCTCTACAGCTGCCAAGTGCAGGAGCAGCACGGGGACGTGCTGGACATGGCGTGCCATTGCTGTCCGCAGCACGGCAAGTCCCAAAGGGGACAAGGCTACTTGTACCAGCGAAGGGCAAAGTACAAAGACAGGAGCAAGTTCTCCCAGGCTTTCCCTTCCCACCTAGGCACATCTGGCTTGCTCAGCAGTGTGCTGTTTTAGTCAGACATGAACTTGAATTTGGCACTCAGGGCCTGGTGAGGTGGTGCTGCTGCCTGCAGCGCAGCAGGGATTTACCCCCTGTGCTACACGGGGCGGGGTGAGAGGCTGAAGGCCGTGTGGCAGCGCAGCAGCGATGGTGTTGCCGGATGAATGCATGAAAAAAAACCCAACAAAAACGCCAACGTGCTTTACTGCATAAATCAGAGACACTAAAGGAACAACTGCCCATTTAAAGCAGATTAATTTCACTTAGAAAATACTTAACAAGTGGCTGGGACTCTAAAGGACCACTTATTCCCTGCTTTAGTAACCCAAACGCTGTGTTATAGCTGCTGCTGACCCCCGTCCGACCGTCACGCAGCAGCGAGCGTCACCGGCCGCGTGGCTGTAGACCCACCCCTGGCTCAAGGCCCCCTGGCACCGAACAGGAGACTGCTTGTGAAGCCAGGCGAGGCCTGTGACACAGGGACAGCAGCATTTGTCTCCTGACAGCGGAAGGGGGGCGGCTGCCTGTACCTGTCACACCTCAGACAAGGTGCTGGCACCTGAACCGAGGTGGATGCAATGGCCAAAAAATCTGCCCGGCTGCTCCCGTCGGGGCTGCGGGAGCAGCGGGCGGGAGGGGAGGTGGAGGTGGTCGGTGGGGCTGGTGGGAGCACAAACTACAAACCTGACAAACCAGCCCCACTTCCTCAGGCAAACAGGTGTAAATTTTAAATTAGGAGAGTTTTGCAGCACATTACCTGCTGTCAAATACGACCAAGAACAATATTTTTCCTTTACCTGTGTCAAACCTTACGGAGAGTAACGGGGCTGTAGAAAGCGCCGCTGCACAGCTGCCAGCCAGGGCGCAGGGCCGGGCGAGAGCGGCCGGGCGGGAGCGGCCGCGCTGCCCCGCAGCGCCCAGCGGCTCCGGCCTGTGCCCGGCCGGGAGGAGCGGAGGCCGCAGGGCCGCAGCTGGGCTGAGCACACAGGTGCTGAGCTGGGCCCCGCCGCCCCGCACAGCTGAAGCTGCTCTCCCTGATTTGCGGGGGGGCTCGGCACAGGGCACTGCTGCAGTGCAGACATTTTGTCTTTCTGTAAAGATCAGCATGGCAGCGCGAGCTCGCTGCCCAGCAGCGCCGAGGGACTTGGTGACGCAGAAAAAGGCCTTTGTGGCCTCTGCTCTTTTCTGGAATGATCTGCCTTCAGCTTGCCCAGGTAGAAAGTCTGGAATAAGGAAGACACCCTCGGTGGAGCAGAATCAGGTAAGGGTCCAATAAAACAACAGAGATAAGGTTTGCTTGGGGGAAAAAATGGGAGGAGGATGAGTTCCCAGGACTGGGTGCACCCAGCAGAGCCAAGGGAGCTGGCAGATGGCACTGCCAGGCCGTGCCCTGCTGTCTTTGAAGGGGCCAGTGGGGGAGATTCTGGGCAGTGGCTGATAACCAGAGGGTCTTCAGCCGTCCAGGGGAACAGGCTGGAGAAAGGGACTGGCAGGAACCTCATCAAGTTTAGCAAAGGGGAGTGTGGAGTCCTGTGCCCGGGCAGGAACAGCCCCAAGCTGGGGGCCACCCAGCTGGAAAGCAGCTTTCCAGAAAAGGTCCCAGGGGGCAAGAAGTTGATCTTCTTGACCCTTCTTTTTATAAGGGCCCTGTGCTCTGTCAGGTCTGAAAATTCTCCTGTCAGGTGCTTTGTCATGGGGTTGTTAATGGCCTGCCCTCCCTACCTGGGCAGAGACTAGGGCATTAAGATGAGAATGTCTTCAAAAAGATCACTACAGCCTACAGAGGCAAACAGGAATCTGGTTTTGATCTCTAGGAAGACCTTTCGACAGATGAAAAACTGATTTATCAAGAAGAGCATATTGAGTTGTTGACTGTTGCTGACCACTAGAAACGAGATAGTTGGATTACTGATTTATAGCACTAATGTTTTTTAATATCTTACTTTCATTTACGATTGCTTCAGTTAATGAAGTTTGGGGAGGGAGAGGTATTTGAAACAATCACAAGGCCTGGGCTGTAGCAGAGTGGGCAGTAGTACAGCCAACACAATTTTGCTGGCAGATTTTCTTTTTATATTCAGCCACAAAATTAGACTAAAGCCTGCCAGAAGCTGTCATCTAGAGATGTAAAACTGCTGTAAATATAATTTCTGCAATAACAATGCTGTTGAGCTGCTGTAACACAGCACGGACAGTGTTACAGTATACTGCCTGCCACCTTCTGTACTCATGATGGCTTAACTGCCACTTCCATTGTAAGTACGATTTGTAAGGATTTATAAATTGGCTGCATTCACTTGCTTCTCTCTGAAAGTTGGCACACGGCTGTCTCCCATGGTGTTTTTACCACATTTTACTTTATTACTAGCTTTTTTTCCTCTCCTTGGCTCAGAAGCACCACAGAAGTAGCCTGACTCTAACCCCAGAATCATTAAATCCTTGGTAGAGGCTAAGACGCTACACAAATATTTTAACAAGCAAGGGAATAAGGGAAAGCCCAGCCTATCTAATGTAACAACATTAAATAGGTATTTTGAAGAGCTACTGTGGAACTTCTGGAAAGAGGAACACCCCACTCCTGCTGCAGGAGGTGCAGGGAAGTCTGGGCAGGGCTGGTGGCACCTGCTGAGCTGCAGCTGAACTGAAGCGCGTTGGGTGGGCACATGGCATCTACTGGGGCACTGACTCTTGCCTTGATGCAAACCCCACATTCCCCAGTTAAGAAGTGGTTCTTGGGCTGGTGGTCGCAGAGGTTGACTGGCCTGCAGCGTGCAGGGTACTTGCAGGCAGCCACCCGAACAACACGTGGGAGAGGCTGGCAGGGTCCAGTCCCCTGCCTTCTCTGCCAAGCTGTTTCCCTGCCTGGGTCATCTGGCTGAATGTCTGACTGGGGTACCTGAGCACATCACACTGGTCCTTCCACCTCTCTTTTTTTTTTTTTTTTTTTTTTTTTTTTG
>JAAGAY010003911.1:0-18271 GCA_011801015.1 Ardeotis arabs
TCCCTACCTGGAGTACTGTGTCCAGTTCTGGAGCCCCCAACATAAGAAGGACATGGACCAGCTGGAGAAGGTCCAGAGGAGGGCCACAAAGATGATAAGAGGGGTGGAGCACCTCTCCTATGAGGACAGGCTGAGAGAGTTGGGGCTGTTCAGCCTGGAGAAGAGGAGGCTCCGGGAAGACCTGATAGCAGTCTTCCAGTACCTCAAGGGGGCCTATAGGAAAGATGGGGAAAAACTCTTTAACAGGGCCTGTTGCAACAGGACTAGGGGTAATGGTTTTAAACTAGAAGGATGTAGATTCAGATTAGATATTAGGAAAAAAATTTTTACAGTAAGGGTGGTGGAACACTGGAACAGGTTGCCCAGAGAGGTGGTGGATGCCCCATCCCTGGAAGCATTCAAGGCCAGGTTGGACAGGGCTCTGAGCAACCTGATCCAGTTGGAGATGTCCTTGCTTCTTGCAGGGGGGTTGGACTAGATGACCTTTGGATGTCCCTTCCAACCCTAACGATTCTATGATTCTGTGATTCTATTATTTTATCTCAGCGTAATGTATCAACTAGGAGGGTGGGAATAAAAGGTTGTAGGGTTCATAACCATTGCCAAAGGGAGAGTTAAAATGCAGGAAGAGAAGTCTGCTTTGTCTTATACTTCCTCAAACCCTTCTGGTGGTTGCTTTCTCATGCTGCAGCTTCTCCCATATGCTCCCTACACCCACGAACACACCCACCTACACACACGCACAATTTACCAACATACTTTGTGTCTTTGCTGAATTAAAATCTACACCATCATTCAAATAAAATAAAATAAACAGCTGTTTTCTTTCCACAAAAAAAAACCCTACCATTTTCTGACTTGGCACTTGCGAAGCATTTGAAGAAAACAGGCTGCTGGAGATGCTTTTATTCTAGCACATTGTGACACTGCACAGAAGGCCCAGGGTTGGATCTAGACACACACCCCGGTGCACTTAGGACTGCTGCGCTTTCGAAGGGAACGCTTCCCAGGAGGAAGGATTTAGAAGCTGTGCAAACAGCAGCAGATTGTCCTAGTGGTCACTGACAGCCCACCACAGGCACCAATTGACTCTCCAGGCCTCTTATTTAGAGTATTTAAAGCAGCACTGACAGGCAGAGCATGGCAGACTCTCATCACAGGTATTTCTTTCAAGGTCTCTCTTCCTACAGGAGAAGCACAGCTCCAGGAAGTGCAGGTACCAGAGACTGTGGCTAGCATTTACCCTATCTGTGTTATTTTCTGTGCTAGTTCCCAAATTCAGACTGAATTCCCAGCTGAAATTCCCTACCACACAAACAAATGGGAGGAAGGCAGGGCCTAGAGTCTGCAACAGATTGTGTTGCTGTGAATCCTGCTTTGGCACCCATTCCTGCAGTTTATCAGCCATGGGCCATTGCACCTCACTCAGAAGATCAAAAGGGCTGAAAACAAGACAGCCACTTGAAGTTGCCACCTCAATATGGGTCAGTCTCTCTTCTGTGCCACTCCCTTCTGACTAAGACTTACAACACAGGTGTCCCAACAGCTGTGGTAGGAAGCATTCTCCCAGAACCTGTTGGTCACAGCTGAGGGACCAAGGATGCTGCACAGTACAGGTGGAAAGCAGAGAAGAGAAGAGTAACTCACTCACAGGTGCCTTGTCATCTAGCAGAATCCAAAGACCTAGATTACAAAGACCTAGATTTTTCTTTAAAAAACACATTGTGAGACACAGTTCCCAAGAATGCATTCCTTAAATTTGCTATACCAATTTTGCAAGATACTGAGAAGGTACATACAAAGCCAGGAGACACAGATCCCTAGCTCTCAGCTCAGGTGCTATTCAAAGTTTATAGTCACGAATCCTCTCCTTGGATCAAACACCTAAGCCAGGTTGGACCTTGCACAAAACCCAATCCAGAGAAAGAGACAGTGCCCTCCTCTCTTGCTGTGCCATACAGTTCACTAGGGTATGGGACAACCATAATGAAAGGCACTTACTGCAAAATTTGGAGAAGCATTTTGAATCAGTACTACTTGTTGTTGGAATACTGTATCAATCACTGACCTATCAAGTTTCTGTCTTTTGCTATAAGCTTTAATCAGGTCATCCAGTCTCGGGTGCTTAGACATATTCCCAGTGTCACTGCTGTTAATGTGTACAAACTTCTACGCCTAGGGCAGTGGAGCAGCAGCCAGTGATACAGGATGGGGCACAAAAGAGATGTTTCACCTCCATCTCAGTGCAGGTCATCTCAGAGCTGCACCTCTGATAAAAGCAGCTGAAGCCCAGCTCACTGTAGCTATAAGAAGAATCTTTATGTTCTCCTTCCCCCAGATCACTCTTTTTTGTTCCTCTGCAAAGGTGCTAAGGAACATTCATAAACCTGGTCTATACCAGGGCTCAAGGAGAATCTGTGATGTTATCCTAGGGCCTACGAGCTAAAATTGCCTAAAAGTGGCATGTGTTGATGTCTCACTTTTGGCTTTAAGTCAGGCCACAAGTTAGTGCACTGTGAGGACTAGAATCCAAAGAAATACACAATTCTGTTGTCTACCTTAAACATCAGAAACATTACTCAGCCTTGTATTGTCACTTTCAAGTTCATGAAAGAAATTATGTGCCTCAGATGTGCTTGCCTAACTACTTTTTAAAGATTATTAACAGAACTGTCATCTTGATTCTCCATGTTGCTGATATCAAGCAGGTCTCCCAGAAGCCTTTGAGAAGGACAACAGAAAGCAACTTGTGGCAACTGGACTAAATAGGGGAAGTGAACTATGTTTAATCCTTCACTCTAAGAAGGACAAAGATGTGTGCTCCACTACAGCTGTGAAATGAAGGAACTTGGGTGGGAAGAAGAGCATTCCAACAAAGCTTATCAATTGCTTTGATTAGTACAGAGTAAGGTAATGCAGGTCACATTGGTAGGAGCTGGACATGTTGTTGACCACCAATTGACAATGACTGCAGAGGACCAGAAAAGCTGTGTTCATAGAAAACTCAAAATTTCAAACCATGTATGCTATTGAAAGACTATTTCCTTGAATTTTTATTTTTTTTTTTAGATGCATTTGAACATTTGTGTTCCCTTCTAGGAATGGACTAGTGGCTAATTATACAAGGAAAAAAGAAAACAAATTATTTCTCTCTCTGTGCTTGTTCTCTCAGTCTTTGCTATTTCAGGGACAATCTCCTCAGTACAAAAAAAAAACCACTTAGAATCATAGAATAGTTTGAGTTGGAAGGGACCTCTAAAGGCCATCTAGTCCAACCCCCCTGTTTCTGAGCTGTTTTTTATCAAACTGTCAATGATATTTCTATTTCCTTAAGAAAACCTCCTTTTTCATTGAGATTTAACTGCACTGACATTGGACTAACCTGTTTTAACATTGATTTTAACATCAAGAATTTATTCCCTGAAGTACATCAAAACTGCTGATTAAAACCCTAATTCAGCAAGACACTTAACATTTGCTTTCCTGATACGAGTGAGATGTTCAGATGTGTGCTTATACACCGACAAACTGGGGCGAAAGCAAATGCCAGTAAGCGGCATAGTTTGCACCAGCACAGAAGATGAAGGGTCCAAGACATCAGTAATATTTTCTAAGACGCTACACCTTGTATTGCTTTTAGGATACTGGAAAGTATTTTATTATACTGGTTTTAGGATACTGAAAGCTTATATTTCTGGGGCTAGGAGCCAAGCAGATGCTTTTAGAGAAATCCCAGCTGTCCAAAGCAACAGAGCATTCAGCCTGTTGGTGAGGCCTCTGCACATGACATGGACAGAGGGGAACATCCTGGCTCCAAAGCTGGAGGACAGCAGCAGCGAAAGAGCTGGCTTACGGGATCTGGATGATCTGAAATTATGTGGTTTTCCCACATGAGTCAGTGGGCAAATACAGTCATGTAAAAGCTCCAAAATGAGATAGGGCAGGAGCTGGAGGAAAGAGAGAGTGGGCAAGAAAAGTAAAGGAAAAGAATGAATAAGACTGAAGAATGAGGAGAAGGGAATGTATCAGGAAGAAATAGAAAAATGAGGATGCTGGGAAAAGAAGAAAAGCAACTATGGTAAATAAATCAAAAGGGAGCAACAAAAGAAATAAGGAAAGTGCAGAAAACTTGTTTTTTACATTGTCACAGCCACTACTCTTCCTCACCTTATACATAGAGGGCAGGCAATGAGAGTTATATCTGAGAGAAAGCACTACACTGTAAATTGAAAATAACCACATTTTAAAATTAGTATTTTCACTCTTTCATTTTGTTCTCTTTTCCAATTATATTCAGAACTTAAAAGTAAATAGGTCTACCATGGCAACTGTACTGGCTCTGGCTGGGATTAACTGGGAGTTAATTTTCTTTATAGCAGTCCATATGGTGCTGCTTTTTTGGATTTGTGGCTAAAACACTGTTGATAACACACAAATGTTTTGGCTGTTGCTGAACAGTGCTTGCACAGCATCAAGGCCTTCTCTTTTTCCCACTCTGTGCCCCCAGCAAGTAGGCTACGAGTAGGCAAGAAGCTGGGAGGGGATACACTTGGGACAGCTGACCTGAAGTGGCCAAAGGGGTGTTCGTACCATATGGCATCATGCTCAGCAATAAAAGCTGAGGTAGAAGACAAAGAAGGGGAGGTTTTCTTCCAGGGTGGCTGTTGCTTGGAGATTGGATGGGCATTGGTCTGCTTGTGGGAGGTGGGAAGTGATTGCCTTTGCATCACTTGGCATCACATCTCTTTTCTTCACCTATTGAACTGTTTTTATTTCAACCCACAAGTTTTCTCACTTTTTTTCTTTCTATTCTCTCCCCATCCCACTGGGGAGAGGGGGGAGTGAGCAAGCAGCTGTGTGGTTGCTTGGCTGCTGACCAGGGTCAACCCACCATAGCAACATTTAACAGAATTTCATAAAGTCAGTCAAAATGTCTTGAAATTACTTTAAGCAATGTATTCTGACATCCAGAAAATCAGCCAAGCTACAGTATTTCAGACCCTTCAGTTATCTTCTCAGTTTTGGTCCTGTGATTCCTCGTACATAAATCAGGCTGTCATGGAAGGCAGGGGAACCTTTGCATTGCTTTGCCTACATGAGGACCTGAGGAAAAGAAATGTCTTCTGGGACAGACATTAATCTGTATTATTTGCTGAAGAAGCCTTGGAACACGGTGCCACAGGCCTCTTTACTTGAGACACAGGAAAAGCAGCTATTGAAAACTAATGGCAGGAAGCAGTCTGCTTGAAGACTGATGACAATAAGGGGTAAAAGAGAAAACAAAAAGGAGAAAAACTCTCAGCACTTCTTCCCTGGGTATTGGGAAGCTGATTTTTGGCAGCTCTGCAGGCTCAGAGCTCGGCTAAGATGTGTTCTCTCTTAATATTTTAATGAGCTGAGCAATTGACAGTTCCAGCTGAGTACTCTTTTTTGTTGCTGTTGCTAAGCAAAACAACAGTAAAAAAAGTTCTTTTTTCATCTTCTAAATCATAAACACAACCAAACAATTTGTTTGAAAAATGCAGAAATTCATTCTACCTCCATGCCAGCTCAACTCACTTGCCTCAGTTCACTCTGTCATATTTTTCATACATATTTGTTCAATCTCTCCAACATATCCCAGGCCATGTCCAGATGTGATTGTCCTGCATGTCCTATACACCCTTCAGGCCACACAGAGTTCATTTAGCTTAGCCTCTTCATTTTAACTCCAGTACAACCCACATGTGATCCAGGTTCTCTTTCTTCTCCGTATTGGCTGAATATCTTCCCTTGCCAGATCATATTGTTTGAGAGTTCAGCAATTACCTTAGACATGCCAACATGGCTTCACCAAGGGCAGGTCGTGCCTGACCAATTTGGTGGCCTTCTATGACGGGGTGACAGCATCGGTGGACAAGGGACGAACAATGGATATCATCTCCCTGGACTTGTGCAAAGCTTTTGACATTGTCCCGCACGACATCCTCCTCTCTAAACTAGAGAGATATGGCTTTGATGGATGGACCACTCGGTGGATAAGGAGTTGGCTGGATGACTGCACTCAGAGAGTGGTGGTCAACGGCTCAATGTCCAAGCGGAGACCGGTCACGAGTGGCGTCCCTTAGGGGTCCATGTTGGGCCTGGCCCTGTTCAACATCTTTGTCGGTGACATGGACAGTGGGATAGAGTGCATCTTCAGCAAGCTTGCCGATGACACCAAGCTGTGTGGTGCTGTCGACACACAGTAAGGGAGGGATGCCATCCAGAGGGACCTGGACAGGCTGGAGAGGTGGGCCCATGCCAACCTCATGAAGTTCAACCAGGCCAAGTGCAAGGTCCTGCACATGGGTCATGGCAATCCCAGGCACAAATACAGGCTGGGCAGAGAATGGATGGAGAGCAGCCCTGAGGAGAAGGACTTGGGAGTGCTGGTGGACGAGAAGCTCAACATGAGCCGGCAATGCATGCTTGCAGCCCAAAAAGCCAACAGCATCCTGGGCTGTATCAAGAGGAGTGTGGCCAGCAGGTCAAGGGAGGTGATTCTTCCCCTCTACTCTGCCCTGGTGAGACCCCACCTGGAGTACTGTGTCCAGTTCTGGAGCCCCCAACATAAGAAGGACATGGACCAGCTGGAGAAGGTCCAGAGGAGGGCCACGAAGATGATCAGAGGGCTGGAGTACCTTTCCTATGAGGAAAGGCTGAGAGAGTTGGGGCTGTTCTGCCTGGAGAAGAGGAGGCTTCGGGGAGACCTTACAGTGGTCTTCCAGTACCTCAAGGGAGCCTACAAGAAAGATGGGGAGAGGCTGTTCAGTAGGGCCTGTTGTGACAGGACTAGGGGTAATGGTTTTAAAATAGAGGGGGTAGATTTAGATTGGATATTAGGAAAAAATTTTTTACAATGTGAGTTATAGAACACTGGAACAGGTTGCCCAGAGAGGTGGTGGATGCCCCATCCCTGGAAACATTCAAGGCCAGGTTGGACTGGGCTCTGAGCAACCTGATCTAGTCAGGGATGTCCCTGCTTCTTGCAGGGGGGTTGGACTGGATGACCTTTAAAGGTCCCTTCCAACCCTAACCATTCTGTGATTCTATACGAGATGCTGGTAGATTTGTCCATTCTTTTTCTCTCTCTTTCTCCAATGACTTCTGTATTCCTACAAAAACTTCCTGTTTTCCTTTCTTTTCAAATAAAGAAACCCTCCAGACTCCCTTCCCTTTGTTATCTGTTTCTCAAATAACTTTTTGTATTTCTAATTCTCCATCTCCTTTTCCCTTCTCTCTTACATTTTCTTTATCCATTTGTCTCCATTCTCCTTAGCCATCTGAGTTTTCAGTCATGAATACTTAAAAGAAGTTCTAGTCTCAAGCTTTTGATGAGGTCTGATATCGTCCCTCCAACTCTTTCTATCTTGTGTGATAGAAAGAATGTTTTATCTAATGTGATGTTAAAAAATTTGGTCTGTAATCTGAGTAAGGAAATTCCCACTTAAAATGTTAGTGAATTGTAACTAACTGCAGGATCCTACTTTGCATATTCAGAACATATTCCTGGTTCCACTCTTCAATCTTCTCATTCATTTACTGAAGGTGACACTTAGAAGCTATTGGTAGGAAGTTCCTTCCACATAAAAAAATGAAACTATCCCTTCCTGACCAATTCTGGTCTCTGATCCTGAATCCTGACCTATAAGGCACAGTGAACAAGCACTTTTGGAGGCCACAGATAGCATAGTGCTAGTCTGAATGGAGAGACAGAGCAAAACAAGCAGGAGATTAGTAGTCCTTCACAGGCCATCACCAACAGGGCAGCAAGAGGGGAAATCTCTACCTCTTGCTGAAAGTCTGTGACGTAAGTGCTTTTATGGCAGACAAAGAGAAGATGCTGAAGAAAGAACAGTAAGTAGGAGAAAATATTTTGGGGTATACTGAGTGTTTAGCATTGATGGATCTTACTGTGACTATGGAGTTCAACACTATAGTTTTGCTACTTGCGGGTTTTTAATATACTGAGGTTAGTATAAAAACACCACCAACAAACCAAAAAAAATCGCTAACATAGAATAATTTTTCATGTTCCAACAGAGCAGTACTTCCTGTTCCAGTACAGGAGAACTTTGAGCACTCACAAGCTCATTGTCAATGAGAACTTCAAAGACAGACAGGCTACTGTCTTTTGTGTGTTCACCACAGTTACTTTTTTGTCTGTCTGCTGTGCACAAACCTTGAGCAAGCTAAAATGCTCTACCTCATTTTCTTCAGCCTTTTTCTCTCATCTCTGGATTCCACACTTTGCAAGTGCAGTTAACCGATTACACAGGGAAAAGGAATTTAATAAATCACATAGGCACACTGCAAAGGATTTTCATGCATTCCTTTCCTATGTAAATGGTCTGTAACTTTTTCATGAATCAGGCCCATAGACTCTTTATTTCACACTTCCATCTTCCTTTCCCTGTAGAATTGCAATTTAAATGATCCTGAAACATTGAAGACAATTAAAGGTTAGCTTTGCATATCAGTGACCTACCAGCCATTCCCTGTAAAGCTCTGATGTATGTACAGCGTTTGATCTACGGCTGCCTGATTTCAGGAAGATAGTAGTGTTTCCATATTGCTTTGAACTCTAGGTAGGGCTGGAGAATAGGCTCAGAAGACACCACAAAATAGCTACTACTTCCTTAGGGCTTCACACAGTTGTAGGACACCATTGTGGGTTGCTAGGATTTTTGACTTCCTTCAGGTTTTGAGCAACACATAAATCATTAAGAGGGTTTGGACTGCCTTGCTAGCAAGATTTAAAGGAGGTTCAAAAAATACTTTTGGTTGGTTATGTATTTTTTTTTCACATCAAGCCTAAACGGTCTTTTTCTAGAAACTGTATAGCCCTTATTCCCAGAGGCAGACATTGGAGACTTATAACTGCGGCTGTCTTACAAAGAGAAAAGTTATGTTGGGGGAGGGATTTAAATTAGTATACCATACTGTGCAAAAAACAACCCCAAACTTGTGATTTCTATATAGCAGCAGCCCCACCAGGCCTGATCTGCATGGGTTCTTAGAGGAAATGAAGGCTGTCTGACAGCTTGGAGTGACGGTGTGCAACGTGATCAAAGGTGGAGTACAAGGTACCAACCAGCGGAGACTTCTGCAGGGACTGGAACAGCGTATGTTTTGAAATAAGGGCTGAAATATAGTCACAAAAGTTGACAGGGACTCAGCACTTAAGTAGACTTTGAGTGAATTGTGAAATATTTGGACAAGATTCTTTTCCTTCCTCTCCAGCCCTTTCCAACTTCCTCCCTCTGGAAAAGCACTTTAATATGTAGAATATAAATTAACAGGTCTCCAAAAGAGTTGATACACATTTAAGAAAATATTATTGCACAGCATGACTGGACAGTTTTGTTCCATTTGAGACAGATTCAGAAGATGGAAATTACTATAATATTGGATGATGGAATAGCTCCAAACTCTTTCAGCTTTGTCTGGAACAGGCACAGCTTAGCTACTATTGTCTTACATAGTGACTAAATATAAATACTATAAAATATTTATAAATTATGAGTGCCAAATTGATCACATCATAGAGTTTTACTGGAATATGTAAGTCTTGTTATTAATCTGACATTTATACATTTTTTACCACTGATCACTTAAGACAATCATCTGTCAATATATGTTGTCTTCAGAAAAAAAATTAAGATGAGGAGATGAAAACAGCTTTCTGATTTATTCAAAATCTCTGAGACTGTTTCTGCCAGTGTGTGTGCTGATAAATGTTATGTTAACAGGTTCTCTGCTTGTTTAACACCCCCCTGAGGAGAGCTCAATGTGATTTAAGCAGTCTTTTATATTTAAAGTACAGCATTAATATCCAGTCTGCAATGAGAAAGACAGGAAGGGTCACAGGTGGCACAGTCACTAGTCTGGCAGTTGATAGTCTTTGTCTTCCTTAGTAGAAGTTTATTCACATCACAAAATACTACCGATCTTGAAAATCCTGATACAGTGAAAAATACAGTGTGGAAATTACGTCCTGCTTTGTAAGACTAACAACATTATCAGAATTTGTCCAATAATAGTTTCATATCTGTTTTCCACTTTTTTGCCTAGGTTTGCATGTCATTTGCTATACATCAACTTCTCCTTAAAGGAATCAGAAGGCTTTTTACAACAGATTAATACTTCTCCATCCTCAACACACACACATACTCAGAGGCACGCAGCCACGCTCGTACACTTTGGAAGCTATTCTCTAGAATATTTTTCCCTGTCAGTAATACAGAGGTGATGAATCAGGCCTCAGTTATGATTCCAGTTGCATCCCTGTTTTCCAGAGAGCATTTGGAATTGCTAAAGTAATTCAGAGTCTTAGATTATTGTCTTTTTGTCATGAATATTTGTTATACCTTGCTTACATTTGATGGGCATCTGATTAAAATGAAAAAAGCTGAATCTGTATGACACAGAGGCTTATTTTTATCACTGTATACAGACTGAAAGTAAAAAACACTACTATAGACAGCCCACTAGATCAAGTAATCCCAGTAAGGTTAGGCAAAACTGGTTGTTTTTTAAATCAAACATTATAGAAGAAACGTTATTGTTGAGCATCAGCCGTGGGAAAGCCAGGCTGCTAGAACTTAATGAAATACTTGGTGAGAAGAGCTAACAGAGACTGCTCTGCATCCATGTTTTTGATTCACCTGCAATTGCGAAAAACCATGCACCCAGCTCCAGGGGGAGAGTGCTCTCTAAAGGAGGACTTAGAAAGCAGATTATCTGGAAGCTGTCAGCTTTCCTTTGGGTGAAATGATAAAGTTGACAACCAGACAGTTTTAATTTTGGATGAGCTGGCTCTGAGGTTGCAGAAGTTACAGAAACTGAGGTTGCTGTAGCCCGTCTAACATCTCCCCTTCTGAATTACCTTCCATATAATGTAGTGCCTGGTGTCTATAAATGAGATTACCCCTAAGAGATATTAATTCTGAAAGCTGGGTTTGCTGTTTATTCATAGATTCAAATAACTTTCTCTTGGTCTTCAAGTCCACAGGCTAACTAAAGATTTCAAAAGAAGGTCAGAGATTCAGCACTGCAAGGCTTTTATCACCAGACACACAGCTACCCTTACGCACTTTTCTGCACTTTCTGAAATACATAACCTGACTACAGAGGCCAAGATGATTTTTTTAGATAATATCCTGAAGATATTGACAACTTTTGGTGACTTTACTACCTTCAGTTTGGGATGCAGGTCAGTAGCAGCCTCTGTTACCTAAATAACTACTGACTGGTCATCATTGTTCTCTGGAGTCTGCAATGAAATATTAGGACAAGTTCAAATCATGGTCTATTTCCAGAAGCACTACAAGGGCTTTACTACTTCTCCTAAAACATAGTTTCAGTGACTAGTATACACACAAGCAGAAGTCTTGATATACTTCAGTTAAGAGCCACACTTCTAGGCAAATGATTATTCCTATAACTGAGGGATCTGCCAAAGGAAAACGAGAAAATGTGTAACATTACCACTGAGGTAATGTTTTTATTAGATGCAGTAAAATGTTCCCAAAGTACAAAAAACAAATCATCTTTCATTGTAATATATTTAATTAGAAGATTATGTTATCTCCAACTAGACATTGCTTGTAAAGTCCCTTTGTCAAAAGTTCTTTTAAAGGAGAAAGACAGAGATGACACAACACAAATAATTGAGTACTGATGATCCTGTTTATCATAGCTCTCTGCTTCTCCACTTTTTACTCTTCCTCACCTGAGCTGGGTGAAACCAATACTTGTCACTTGTGGATTTAACTGCTTTGGACACGTCTGAATAGGGCATGTTATTGGGGATTTTATGTCAGTCTTAATTACCTGTTCTTTTTGCCTTCATGTTTGCTGGTAAGTGTAACCATACCACTGTCTGTCAAGATATTGTTCTCTTTAATAGATGCAAAATGCAGTGGACTGACAACTACTATTGTCACGGAATCCTTACCGTGTCTTTGAAGTAGACAGAGATAATTATTTATTATTATTTCATTGAAGATTCACAAAGTGAAAGTCCAGGTATAAGAAGATGTATTTAGTCTGTGCTTTAAAATCTAGGCCTTACTGGCCATCGTGCTGATTTCGTACAACCAGTAACATGCTGGAATTCACAGTAACCAGCTGCAGTAGTGCAACCACATAAAATACTAGGTATGAAGAGACACAGGAAAAAGTCAAGATAGGAAAATTAGAAACATGCATCCCCAAAGTCTTTTTAGTGGTTGCAACTAAGTTCAGTGAAATACATTAAAGTGAAGCTGATATAAAGGAATCCAAGACCTGGACACTCTCTAAAATTTACCGTGCAATGGGTGAAGTATCTCAGATAGAACATAAACACTGGGGAAAGCTTCTTCTCTGAGCCAGACAATGAAGACAGTTTGCCAATGTGGAAACAAGGCAGAAATGCCACAGTGAGGGAGGAGAATTTATTTAGCAGATTTCTACCAACTTTGGCAAACAGACAATGTAAGAGCCATTGATCTTTTATGTGTATCTATGGATACCTGCCACTCAGTTACACCTTGGGGTTTTCTGTACTTCTTATACTTTAGGAAAAAGGAATCAGTTGGAGAAAGCATATTTAGTTGGCATGAAATTATTTGATTGGGTCAATGTGACTAATCAGGGACGTGGAGCCCCATGGTCCTATATGTAACCAGTGAAGAAGATGGAGAAGAGGAAGGAGAAGGAGAAACTGCTGTGGGATACATCCTACTCCTGATGATCCTGGGACTAAAATCTGCTGAGTTCCAGTCAGTGACAAGATCTCCACGTTTTTAACTACTGAAATAGTATTTTTTTCATCTGCTGTCCTTTCTACATAAGCCATTTGTGAAAACAAGCAAACAACATCCTTTTGCTTGTTCTTACTGCAGTGTCATCAGCTTCATCTGGTGGGCCATTGTTTCTTGCACAGGAAGAGATAATAACCAGGAGATACCTATCCAGCTCCTCCATTGCTGCTCATTCTGGAATGGATGATGATTTGTATTGCAGAATACTGTGCCATATAGAGATTTCGATACCACAGTCATTACTTACTACAGTACACAAATTTCTGTTTACAGTGCCTTATGGATATTGGAGCATATACCATACATATATAATCTTCAGCAACACCTACATATTAGGTGAAATTTGTAAGGGCAGTTCAGTTACTGACATATGTTATTCTCTTTCCTTACTCTTTTAAACAAGGATCAAAACACAGACAGATTGTCCTGGCAACCTGCTCAAAGGGTCAGACGGTTCCTTTCCCAGGTACGTATGTATCGGGTCGTAAGGGATACTGATATGGTGGTCATATATTGAGCACATCTGCTGGTGACCATATTCTTCACTTCCTTCTGCAGTCACCTTCTGCAGTTCCTTCAGACAATTTATAACACATGCTTTCCACACAGGGGGTATAGGAGTTTTTATGAGTGGGATCAGAGTGCAATTTTTTTGTTTGTTTGGGGTTTTTTTGTTGGCTTTTTTTTTTAATAGACTAAAACCAGGCAGAATTCCCTCTGTTCTTCCTAAGAGAGCTGACAATCCAATTTAGCAAACTTAAACAGAAAAAAATCCTAAAACATAGGGCAGCTGGAAAAGGAGTAAGGACAGAGGTTATAGCATTACAGCTACATGGTTATGCAGCAAAGGCTAGCATGTAAATGTACATTTAGTGAAGCAAATTTATGAGAATAAAATAAAATGAATCTATCTCTTTTATATCATGGAATTTAGTAATATAATAACAGAGGTCTCTGTAATACACCAAATGAGGTTGTCCTTTCTATTAGAATGTTGAATTCAGAAGAAATAAAAGTTAACAGCTGATCAAATCAAATTAAAATATAGAATCCCCAGCATACCCTTTCATCATGCTTTAATAGCATGTAAAAAGCACATACTTAGATAACCAAGTGAATCTGAGCAAATCTTTATGCACAAGATGTCATGGACAAGGACTTACCTCAGCTTTTTACAATATTCTTTTGAAGACTTGCAAATCTAAAACTAAATCCAAATGTATAATTACTTAGGGATTCTTTATCCACAGAGCTGAATCAGATCATTTGAGAGAGAAAAGCCAGTCCAGCATACAAGAAATCTTTGAACTGTACATCCCATTTAAGTGTACATTATAAGCTTATATACAAAGAACAATACACAGTTGAATTGCTGAATAAAAAGAGACAGTAAAGCTAACCTTTTCTTGAAGCAATGAGAGGTATCTGAAGGAATGAGCTTTGTGTAATTATCTGGAAGGCAGATTCAAAGCATACTACTGTCATCCTAAAATATTCTTCTTCCATGGAATTAAGTTTTGTGTATTCATTCTTTATTTCTCTCTAAAATGAAAATCTATGTAAGTTACTCTCCTGTTGTAGCTTCAAAATCCTGGAGGTTGTTTCTGTCCTCATTAGGGTCTGTCAGAGTTTTGCTATTAACCTAAGAAGGAACAGGACTTGATTTTAATACTACTTCAGGGGCCTCCTCCAGATTCAGTCGCTAATCCACTTTTATATGTAAATCATATAAATCATTGATTTATATGAAACTAAGGGCAATGAGATGCCCATAATTTTGCTAGTTGGAGAATCAAGGCCTAAATAATTGTTAGCTCTCAGAGTTAGAAAAATAAAAGCAAAACAAACCCCTTCAGAATAGCAAGAGTATCCAGTTCATCATCATTCTGCAAACTGGTACCCTTTATGGTTTTCGCTCTTTTTCTTTTCCATCCCCACTGTTCTTAATAATTCAGTACCTTCTTTCTTTAATCATACTATTAAAGGCAGTGGACTGATGATTCATTTTGCTTTCTTTGCTCTCTCAGTGATGTCCATTAATGAAGACTTACTTTTCAGCGCCATTGACTCACTTATCTAAATTATTTATTTGGTTGAGCAGTTCAGTGAATCAAACTTTTTTTGCTCAGTGTAGCAACTGCTTATAGCTCAGATTAGAGTTTCATATCGATTTTCTCCTGGAAAATGTGTATAAAATGGACTATGTTTTAAAGCGCCCAAAGTGGTAAACACAGGGCTGAAGAAGTTATAGGTAAATAGATAACAATCATTCCTCTTTCTGTAGCAATTTTTTACATTTGTTCTCCTTTCCATTTGGAATGAGTAAAAGACTTTTGAAAAACTTAATGGTGCTGAAATTTCCATAACGAAGCCCATTTCCTCCTGGTTAAGGTACTGGCCTAAGGTATGAAATTCAGATATACACTTTTGCATTCAGCACAGAGTATTATTCCCTGGCCACTCCGAATCAGAAAAAAACAGATTTGAATGTCTTCCCCACCCAAGGTCTATACACTAAATCATCACCTCCTTCATCACATCACATCACTTCATGTAAATCTTCAAGGAAATAACATATATGAAGAAAATTTATCCACAGATTTTTTTTTGAGCCATTTATTTTGTGTCAGTGATTGCAAAGTGTACTTTGATCAAGAAAAGTTTTGCTCTCTCCATTTTACAGAAATGAAATGAAGCACAAAGGAAGCCTAAAACTCATCTTTTCCTCTGTACTAGACTGTGAAACTATTTATATGTGGAAGACGAATGACATTTCCCATCAGATTGAATAACAGTTACCCAACCATTGCAACCAATTACATATGGAAGCAAGAACAGCCTTTAAATGACTAATCTGTAGTGAAAAATAAGTCTTTAGCAAACAAACTGAGAAATGTTACCCAGATCCTTAGAGTACATTATATTAAGAAACAGATTGGCAAAACTAAGTTTTCAGTGTATCCCATTATTGCTCCTTAATTCCAGTAAAGCAGAGCAGATCCCTTCCTCATTATTGCTGGAGTGAATTATACAATAGATATAACAAAATAATTACTTTTCATGCACTTATTATCAAACCCAGCCCAGGCCATACAACCCCATGCTTTTGTAGCCTGAAATCTCCAGCACCATTCTCTACTGAAAAAAAACTGAGATGGAAAGAGTTTTGATAACATTTGACTGATGAGCTTAAGTAGCTTTTATTAAACATTTGTTGAGCTTAAATGCCTACTGAATACCTGGGAAGAGTGTCATTGTTAAAATATCAATGATATAACTTCTGAATTAGTGAATGCTCTCTACATAAGATTCTAGATGCTTCTTAGAGTGGATTCCTTCCCAGCCACCTCTTGCACAGCAACCTCCCCTCTACATAAACCTTAACTCAAAAGTGAAACTGCTCAACTGGAACTGGACTCTTAATAATTTCAACAGAAAAAGCTAATCTATATAAAAAAAAGTAACAAAAACTGAGGTAGGAGAAAATTGCAGACACTTACCAGTACCCTAAGCGTAGCCCCATGTTCCTGCTCCAAGGGATTTGTCTGTCTGTTCAGCCCCATGCCCTGCTCCAAGAGATCTGGCTGCGTGTTCTCGAGTCAACAAAGACACAGTGCAGCTACATAATCTGGGCTCAGGCTGTTGAGAGAAGAGTTGTGTGAGAAAGAACTGTAAGAAGGGGGACAGTTGTTCCCCACCTTGCTTGGAAGCTGCTTTCAGACCCCTGCCCTCACCCTATGTCTCTGCAAAGGGTCCCTGCCCATGCCTGACCATGTACCCCACTGATCCAGACCTGACCCTGACCTGCTGACTTGACTTCCCAGCTTGGACTTGCACCTGTCTCAGCACTACAGATTTATCTGGCAAACCCTTGACTGTTGGGTGACCCCTATTACCACCACCAGATTTGCTCTGCTCTTATTCTTGGCATACAACAGGACTGGACCTTTGTCAGTGCAATCACAGCCCCGCACCTGCCTTGGGTCACCCTTGGCTCCCAGCTTGCCTTCCCTCACAGAGCATCCTGCTCTTGCTGCTCCCTGACAACATCTTTATAACCCATAAGAAATCCAGGTGTAATAGACACATGCTCCCTCAAAAAAAAAAAAAAAGAGAAAAAATAAAAGACAAACACAGCAAAGGATAAAAATCCTTTGCAGGTCACCTTAGGTATTGCTTTTTGGCAAGTTAAAACTCATTGAAAGCACAGGTCAAAATGGAAACATTGACCCTTACATACTGCGTGGCTAGCGAGTGCCACCCCTGTCGAAGTACTTGTAAGCTGCTTGCAATAAAAAATCCCTCTTAGTTTCAGCCCTCCAAGTGTCAGTCCTCTGTACTGGTTAATATTATCGAGGGACTCCTTGCCTGACAGAAAGTAATTTAGGATCCATTAAATATGATTACTTGGCCTTGAAAATGATGGATATTGAATAGAATTATAGGATTACTTTACAAAAGAAAGGTCTCTTTTACATCCTTTCTTGTGGGGCATTAAATAAAGTCTGAGAAAACTCCTAAGGGATTTGTGGCATTTATAGGTTACATTTATGAAAAGAAGGATTGATATTCATATTAAAAACTCTAAAAATTGAGCAGGGTGATGTGGCAAACACATGGACAGCTGTGGCATGTCTAAAAAGTGAGTGACATGTTCACCAACTGTTTTCCTTGCTTCAATTATCCTAAAGATATAAAAAATGCCTTTAATTTCAGACTAATCTTTCATGTACTCTATTGGAATATTAACCCCAAGTGGTTTCCCGAGTTCCCCATGCTTCTCACTATATCTTCATTTGTAACTGAAGTACTTACGCCAGAGGTTTTCAAAATTCTCAGGTCACTGTTTTCATCATACCCTTTAGTAGTCATATGTTGAAAGTGAGCTTGTGTGGAGACTTGATATGCTTATGTTGCTTTAAACTAACTGAAATCTAATCTTGAGAAGATTATATTTTAGGTACAGGGGAAGTTTGACTTCTTCATTACTAAAGGATCCGCCTTAAAGTTCAAACATACAACGAGAATGGACAAACAGTTTGATCTTCCTCACTTTTCTCCCACTTGAATTTCTCACCAAAATTGATAAAGTGAAATCAATTAACATTTTTATTTATTCCTTTTTCCATAGAGAAGATAGGTTGGCTAATTTATCCTATGGAGAAGGCTGGAAATATGGCCCTCAGAATTAGAAAAATAATGTTTATGGATTGCTCCCTGGAAAATGGAGGGGGAAGAGGGAAAAATAAAGATAATAAAATGAAGAAAAATGAGGTCTTCTGCTTTGATCACAGAATCACAGAATCACAGAATTATCAAGATTGGAAAAGACCTAAAAGATCATCCAGTCCAACCATCACCAATACTTCTCAGCTAAATCATATCCCTCAACACAACATCCAAACGTTTCTTGAACACCCCCATGGTCGGTGACTCCACCA
>JAAGAY010003919.1:0-10338 GCA_011801015.1 Ardeotis arabs
GCTGAATGTCAATCTAACCTTGGTGGACATGACGGAGTCCAGTTATTTTTGTAGTGTTTACTGGTTAGAAGAAGTCAGCATTTGTCTTTTTTAAAGGCCCTTTTTCTTGGCCTGAGACATTTTTGTTGTTCATAAGAGCTGAGTGAGTCGGGGCTTTACTTCTTGTGTATGTCTTCTTCAGTAAGCATATTTTGTGGTTAAGAAGTCCTAGATGGTATGATTTTCACCCTTGAAATCAAATGAACACTTTTTATGCTTAAGTAGAGGTACTTGGAAAATATAAGGGAAACAGAGCTCACATGAGAGAAAAGTAGACGTTTTTATCACAGATGTGACTTACAGCATATGAATTTATATTAATGGATCAAAGTTAGTACAAAATGTGGGAGAGAAAGAGAAATACATTTTAAGTCTGTGCATGCTTCTCATGTGTCTACACAATCGAGTTCCCTCTTACAGAGATATATGGCTTTTCTTCCCTTAAGTTCATGCGGCACTTTATCTCCCTTTAGTATGTTATCTATTGTCATTTTAATTTGTGTTCAAGTATCTGATTATTTTTATTTTCCACTGCTTCTGATCTGTTGCAAGCCTCCACTTTTTTCCCTTTCACTACCCACCTGTATTTCTTCCTCCTGTTTTCCACAGCTTTCTGATAGGCCTATGCATCCCTTCTCTTTTCTATTTTCTCTTTCTTATCACATTCCTCATCTTATTGTTGTTTGGTCAAGCTCTGTTTTGGGATTAGCTTTCAATGTCACAGAATCCATGATTTATGTATAAAATGAAACCCTGGTAAAGAACTAGAGGTGGCAATAGAAGGCCTGTTAGAAAAGGAGGGATTGTGAGGGACTCACCCACCTCTGGTAAAGGGAGGCTGTGGCAGGAAAAGGAATCATAAAAGCAAATTCAGGTGCAGTTTTTCCTCAGAAATTACTTAGGGTGATGATTTTGCATTCCATGTTCTTTGTACCTCATAATTGCTGGATAAGTTGTGAATAATGTATTCTATTACACAAATAAGAAGAGCAAAATCTTGAGAATCAAGTAAGTATGAGCTTGAATTAATAAGATTCCATGTCTGGCACAAAGTAAAGCATTTTTTACTTACATAAGATAGGTGGTGTATGTTGCAGTTTATGAAACCTGGCATGTTCTGAGATGTACTATATCATAAGCTCTAAGAAACTTGAGTCACTGAAATAACTATTTGGGACTCAGTGGAAGTAGTCAGCTGAGTAATACTGTTCAGGCAAGGATTCATGAAAGGGGCTAAAGGCACTTCTCACCTCTTCCGTTACGCCATAGCAGCTGTCTGGTGGACACGTCCTGTGGCAGTTGGGCAGTCATCCCTTTTTTGATTGAGCGGCACTTCAGTTATAGTTGCTGAGATGTCTTCATCTGAGAGAAAAGTAATATGCATGGGTTCAAGGGATTATTTAAGGATTTGATGCTCTAATAATCAGGGGGAAAAAAAACGTGTATCAAGTGTTGATCTAGTAACATACTTAGGGACTGCTGGAGTTGTATCCAATGGATTATTAGTCTGCAATTGGGATGTTTTATTTGTCATTTTTGCTGAGTATTTTGAGATATGGAATGGACTTCAACTTAATTCAACCCGTTTTTGTGAACTTTCATAGAGGGTATAGGATGATGTTGTTACAAGAAACCTTAAAAGAAAGAAACAAGACCTGTTGAATGCATAGGTAATTCTGGAAAGTAATTAATACTAAGTGAGTGCAATTCTCACGGCTCTGTGTTAAAATATGTGACTATTTAAATTCTTCATGAATTTGCTGGTTGAGATCTGACCCTTATGTTGGTGTAACCTGATTTTGTGTTAAAAGAAATATATTACTTTCTTACTAATGGGCTTTCAAGTAGACATCTTGATTAAATGTTTTAAAATAAATGGTGCAGGGGAAGCAGAGGTACTTACCAGTTATGACTAACCTGGCTTTACCTTGAATCTGCAGGAAGTAGTCCATTTTCCCAGTGTTTGCCAAAGAAAGGAGAGCAATTAGTCTTGCTTTCTTGTTTAAAACTGTGATTCACACCATAATAGATACTGTGAGGTTAATAATTAGTATTGCAACTATTGTATGTCATTTATGAAGAGGTAGATGTGTAATGCAGCTAAGGTTGTCTTGAAGTTAAAGGGAAGACTGAAGAAAGAAAATGGGTTTCTTCTTCTACACACGTTTAAATAAATCAGTAGCTGTCACCGCCTGTAATTTTTGAAAGCTTGAAACACTGACGTCCTCAAAGACAAGGAATAGAGAACATAAGAAATTATTTTACTGTTCCATCAGAAAATAAGATGTCAAAATTCTATCACAGTTTTATGGTTTTTTTCGGGTCATTCACAGTTGATATGAACTATAGATTTTATAACCTATTACATGTCAGCAGTTCTGATGTTTCATTGTTTATAATATACTAAAACGTAAAGAAAAATAATATTCAGCTACGATAGAACTATTCCTCAAACAGTAAAGTAAAACAGAATTAGCTGCCATTGAATGCCTGTTTTCGGAAACTTCCGTCAGTCTTTACAGATGTACCAACTGAAATAAAATACATTGAGTTTTATGTTCAACTTAGAAGAATTTTTATAAAAAAATACTTGCATCCATTGATACTGTACTTATTTTCTATGTGTTTTTCTTTACATATGTTTTTATTTACATTTATTTATTTGTACTATTTGATTTAACACAATCTATTCATTGCCTCCTTGATGGATTTTTTTTTTTAATAACTTTCAGTTTCGTAGTCACAAAAGAACATCTGTAGCTTTTACAGCCATAAATGATGGAAGCTGCTGAAGGACTTCTGATCAAATTTGTGTTGAACATTACTTAATGATAAGTTGACTGTAACATAGAAGTCCATTAAAATTATAAAGTTACTCAAAGTTCATTCTGGAGAATGAACTACTCTCCATATCTAGAGGTCAGAAATAGTGGCAGAACAAACTACAACCCTAATCTGCAAATGTTTAAATCAGTGACCATTTTCAACTTTTGACCAATATGTGGCAATAATGCAAAATCCAATTTTTAGAAACAAATGTTCTTTGCCATAGTTATATTAAAGAATGGAAAAAGAGAATATATTTCTTGCACTGTTATGTATTGTGGTTTGGTTGTAAAGATGATTGTAAGATCTAAACTTCTAAATCTGGTGCTTGCAGAACTGGCTTAATGAAAAACGTACTTGAGTCATAACTCTCTTCTGAAACACAGCTCTCTAACTAGTATTTCATATTTTACACCGCACATTAAACTTAGCTTCCCTATTAGTAAGGTGTGATGAGAGAATGCAGAAAGTACATCTTACTCTCTTTAATCATTTTTGGCTAATGAATACAAAGTTTCATCTGCATTCTGCTGTATGCATAGTCCGTTGAAGCTAGGATAAATTGTGTGACAACCCACAAACATATGTAGAAACAAAAGTAAGCACTTAAACATGTGTACTCAGGATGTGGTGTTTACTTGTCATTCCTAGATGGCCAAAAAGAGGGTGACTGCTAGACACATTTTTCATTGATGGGGAATAATTATAACAACCAAATCAAAATATTTTTCCAATGTAAATCCTCTCCATGTGCGTTAATATGTTTTCATGCTCTTCATAAGAGAAAACAGAGAAAATGGAGAAAACAAGAGAGAGACATTTAAGGCCAGGTTGGACAGGGCTCTGAGCAACCTGATCTGGTTGGAGATGTCCCTGCTCCTTGCAGGGCGTTGGACTGGATGGGCTTTAAAGGTCCCTTCCAACCCAAACAGTTCTATGTTTCTATGAAAACAGACAAATGAAAAGGCACGTTTATTTTATTGAGAAAGACTGGAGTGGTATCTTTGACATCTTAAATTTGATGTCAAAAGTAGCAGCAAGGGTCATGATTTATATGAATAGATATTTTTCCAGAACTCAAGCAAAAATAAAATAAATAGCTTTATGGATAGCTTTAGGGATTCGCTCAGAGTAGCAGTTTCTCTTTCTGCTGTTCCTTCCTGTTTCTTTTGTCAGCCTGGTTTGTATTTCTCATTAGAAACAGCCCTTTAAGATCAGTGAGGAATTTCCTGCAGTTTTGCAGACATACTTAAAAAATCCTACTTGTCTTTAATTTTGGTACTGTAACACAATCATATGACTTAGAAGTTACAAGAAAATATTCAATAGCAAATGTTTATAGTCCACCTAAAATTAAAAGTACTGTTTAGTATACCTCAATCTAATACCTCAATATAAAGATAGCGCAATGGATTGTGCCCAGGCGTACTCAAAATCCCATGGTAAATGTGATAGCACAATAAAGCAACTGAATGAGTTAAATTCATTGAAGTAACTAACTGGGGAGAGTGGAAATAGAGAAAGCCTGAGAGAATCCAGATTTTTTTAGGGATCTGCTGAAATAGTGGGTAGTGATTCAAACTAAAATGTTTCTCTTTTACAGAGCATAATTGTACACAGATTTTGATGAACTAATAATTCTGAAGTAATTCAGAATTATAATTTCCTTTTTCTGAATGGCATGAATGTGTGAATTCTATGCTTCCTTAATTAATTGCAGTAATCTGGTAGTAGGCATGTGTTATGATAATTAGTATTCCCAATTTATAATTATGCTTAAGCATTTCAAAGATCATTCACTTTTAAAATTTAAAATTAGAGATACATGCCTTTTCTGGAACAGTACTAAGTTGAATTCATCATTATCAAAGATGTATGCAGAGCTTAAGTAATCTCTCAAGAAGACTCAAGGAAAATCATTCATGTTAAGCAAAAGAACATTTAAAAAACCCGGTTAATGACTGGGACTTGACTGCTGGGGCTCACTTGCAACTAGGCGCAGGTTCATTTCACTGTCTGCACTACTAGAGATCCCCCCACGCTCCACACTACATCTAGGGGGAAGCTGGGGACTATTGTCTAGTCTACAGCTTATTTTCCCCACCAAGGGAATTCAGTTCACTCCAGAGCACAGTGGGGATAAAATTAACATGCCAAGTAGTTGATCTATTTAGGTGATGATATATATAGATCTTCCAGTGGACAGACAAAGCCTGCTTTAGCTTTTGGATGTTTTCCTAAATCTAGGACGTTTTTCTTGCAATTTTTTCTGATAAATCCAGTGGTGAGAAAATAAGGAAAAAGAGGAAAGAGGAAAAGGAATCAATATAATGGAAATACCTGTACTTATAGTTTCTGTATTCTTGTTTTGTTGTAGTTGATTTATTATTTGGTGGCAAAAAGTAATAGTACTACAAGAATTCTTCCCTTCCTTGCTCAGAGGAACAGGATAGCAGCAATCGCCATGGAAAGTGATTTACTTCTAGTTTGTAGACTCAATTTTCACAATGTGTTCTACAAATAAGAGAAATTGTATGAGCTTTTCTTGGGGGTACTATACTGTGTAAGGAACCACGCCAAAGTTGCCTATGTAATAAGTGCCAAAATTAAGATTTCTTTGCACTTTAACTAATTTCTTGAAGTGTTACGAAGCTTTTTAAAAGATCATCATCCTGTTACTTCAGTGTAATGGCTTTGGTATCTGTAAAAATACAAGAAGGGAAAATCATTTCAGGTCTAAGAAGCAAGGTTTCCTTGACCAGAAGGCAACATACCCTGCACTGGAGTTTGCTACCGGCAAGGCTATCGTATGCAAAATGGAACTTGCTAAGTTGTCATTCCGTATACTCAGTATCAGTCATCAGTTGTCAGTGAACTATGCAATGTTCCAACTGGAATTTGAGACTTGCCATCTCTATTTAAGCACATTCCAGGTAAAAAGATGAAGCTATTTTCACCTAAGGAAACAAGGCAAAGGTGTTAAGGATATGCTGGTTAAAAATGTCAGACTCGGCTGCTCTGATCAGCTTATTCAGATCTATCCGTAATTAGAGTGATTCAGCGACAAAACATTATCATGTACAAATTGACCATTGTGATCAGACATTCTCCTGTGACGTTTATGATTACAGCTATATACGTTAAAAGAAAAAAAAGTTCAGCTTGTTTACTAAGAACAAATAGTTCAAGATTAAAGAGTGTACAGTAGGATAAAGAACCCGTCAAAGCTTTTTCTCCCTCTTGTCCTTCCATCCTTTTAAAAATGATATTGACTCATCATTTTGCGATACCTTAAGCATGAGGTATTATCATCACTTTGTGTTTTTAATTGTATGGTTGGTTATGTTAGGAATAAGCAATAAACCCTCTTACTGCTATGTGTATTTTAATGTGAAACATTTTTCCCCCCGCCTCCATATCTCTATTCAGTATGTTTTGCTGAAATGAAATACTGTTGTTTTAAAGGGTGTTAAACACTGTGCATCTGGAGATGTATACCTTACATTTTGGATGTTTTCCAATAACTTTTAATTCCTCTAAACTAGCAAATTAATATTGGCCTTCTGTAAAGAGTAGGTTAAGCTATATTTATTTTATGTACTGCTTTAAAGCTTAACATGTCATTGATTTAGAACCTGGAGCTAATTTTTGTTAACTAAAAATTCTTTCATTTCCTTAACACTGATTGGGCCAACTAATTCTAGGCAAGCAGAGCTTGTACCCCATCCATCTTTATCATAACTGATAATAAAGAACTCTCTAGACTTGACATTCTGTCGTGACAATTATTCTCAAGGCATTATAGAGCAGTTGTATCTGTCAGCCCATGCAGTATGGAATATTTGAACTGGCAATTTTCCAAGTGTGAACATTAATCTTAGCATCTCTTCTTACAGTCCCTAATCAAGATATTCCAGGGGTGATTGCACTAACATTATTTGAAGACTACATCTACTGGTCAGACGGGAAAACCAAATCACTCAGCCGTGCCCACAAAACCTCTGGATCAGACAGAATATCGCTGATTAACTCCTGGCATACCATAACAGACATCCAGGTGTATCATTCTTACAGGCAACCTGATGGTAATTATTCTGTCTGTGGTTTCTGTACAGCACACTGATGCCTTTCACTTAGTAGGCAGTTGCTTAGTGGAAACTTGTTTATCTGCAGTGATTTATTTTATTTCTATTTTGTTTCAAATTGTGGAAGTTCACAAGTTAACATTTTTAAACAAATCTGAGATTAATGTTGTAAGTATATTTGGCATTAAATAAATGTGATATACCTTGTTCAGTGATGAGATACCAATTTGGGTGCTTAAAAATTAACCCAGACACTGACTGGAAGTACAGAACTGTTAAGTTGCATTACAGTCCGAGTTACCAGTTACCAAGATGGGAACAGCGTGTTATGAAAACATTTAACCTCATTCTTTGAGAAGTAAGATAGAAGAATACTGTTATTTAGAAACTTGTTGGGCTGAGGGAATGTCAGAGAATGTAGGTGTTATGATTGCATCTGATCTCCTTATTTCCCTGTATTTGATTTGTAACTGGATACGATTTGGCACTTGACCTAATTTTTTGTCTCATTATAAAAAAAAAAAAAACCCTAGTCCTTTTTTTCGTCCTCTCATACTTTCAGTATTGAATGTCTATCCATAGTAATAATTAATTTTTGCATATAAAAGAGAAGAATAGCTTAAAGGCAAAAGGAAAAGGTTGCCTCTTACGAGTTTTTGATTTGAGACATTCCATTATAAAAATAGTATGTGTAATACATTTTTCTTCCTCTACAAAGTAGACACCCTGAAGTATACCGAAATAATAGGCTCTGCTATTCTTTTCCTGTTCTGTCCACAGTGTCTAAGCATCTGTGTATGGTAAACAATGGTGGTTGCAGTCATTTATGCCTTCTAGCCCCTGGCAAGATGTATACTTGTGCCTGTCCCACTAACTTCTACCTGGCTGCCGATAACAAGACGTGCTTGTCGAACTGCACTGCCAGCCAGGTAAGTGCATATCTACGGCAGGAGGGGGAGTGGGGATTAGATTTTACTGTGTTTCCACCTGCTTTTAAATAACGAATGCTGGTGCCCATGGAAGTCAAAGGAGCTGAAGACAAGGTAACTCATGGGTGCATTTAAAGCGTTTCATCTTCAAGGCTATTAGTTGAAAATAGACTTGCAAATGCAGAACTTGTTCCCTTTCAAATATGAATGTTTCTGGCAGTACTAGAACAAATACAGCTACTAAACCCATAAATATTGCATTGAAAAAAAAACATTTGTATTAAATATGAAACATAAAAATACAAAGTGTGTGTCACAACGATACAAAGTGTGTATAACTGATTTGGGAGTATTCATGCGTGAACAAACTTTACATTAATACAAGAAAACAAGCTCGGTCCTGTTAGCTAGGTAGGTAAACGATAGGGTTACATTAAAAACCGTTCAGTAGCTGAAATTGAAATGGTAGAATATGAAATTAATTAACAGTTGTATCAACTGAAACACTGAATTATTTATGAAGTGGATTCCCCAGTACTAGAAATAAATATTTGGTTTTTTTTTTTCTTAAAATATAAGCTAGATTAATTAGAACATACTGATTTCTTATAAGAGATCCACTTTGATAAAAGTCTTTGGACTGTTCTACCCACACAATTGATTGATTCTAACAGTACGTGCAGCCTTGAAAATCTTTCTAGTAGTCCAGCTTTTCTAGTAGTCCAATTTTATTATATATATGCTAATGATCTCTTACAAAGTTCTGCATCATGATGCATTTTGTCTGTACTCATTAAGGAAAGGAAAGTTTTACTCTTAATTTTTAGAGAACAGTGATCATCTTAATAAACGATGTACAGTTTCATTCAAGTAATATTTCCCAGTATCTTCCTCTGTTCCCTTAAGGTCGTGTTTGATGTGATTTTATTATGTTCATTGTATCTTTTCTGTTTAGATTATCTGCTTGGTACTTCCCGTTAAGTGGTGAAAAAAAAAAGAAAATGTAAACCACTTGTAAAATGAGGACTTTCTTACCTATTTTTCCCCCATATCTAGCTTCTCAAATTCATTTGGTGAAAAAACAGCACTTTTTTATTTTTAAAAATTTTCTTTAAATGGCACTGGAAGCTTATTCCACAGTGAATTTATATGCCAGCTGTTGATTGAATGGCTCTATTCCTTTTTAAATAATTCATTGGTAGTCTGAATTGAAGGATAACTTCACATCTTGGATCCTCCAGGAGCAATATTTTGACTTGTGGATTCCCTAGAAAGGGAGAGCAGGGTTAAATAGAAGAAGCTGCTTCAGACAGACAGTTACAAGTTGACATTGGTTATTAGTAATTTCCTTCCAATTTTGAAATCTGTTTACCGTTTGATAATTCATCAGTCTGACGGCATCAGATGCAGAGATGTGGCAGAAATACACTTTGCTCCTTAAGGTTTTCAGGCAATGCTGTAAAATCATAGCTGTTCTGATGATGTCATCGCTCTTGACAACACACCCACTGTTAGCTGTTTCTGATGAGGAGTTGTTGGATGGCTGATACGCTGGTCTTGCACATCTGCAGACTTTCAGCCGTCTTTTGATGGCTAATTTGACGTGAGAAATTGTTTAGTACAAAACACATCATACTCTAGAACACCAAAATTCAGGCTGTCCCAGGCACATCCATGTGACTCTGACCCCTGATTTTGCAAAGCATATGATTGCCCAGTTTAGAAGGGAATCCAAGCATTTTCATGCAGAGTGTAATAAGATCTAAGAGTTAGTACCCGCTTCCTGAAATTAAATTCATAAAGTCATTTTAACAGCCTGCAGTCTCTTGTAGTGAGCAGAGCAAGGCTTAAAAACAATTAACCAGCAGGAAGGCAGTGGTAGCAAGTAGAAAATACTAAGAATGAGAATTGTCTGAGTTTCTGTTTGTCTTCTGTATTTGGAGGCCTTCTGCTCAGCTGCTGTGAGGTGCATACCTTTGTGAAACAGTTTAACGGTTTAGAATAGCTGCCTTTCGCACTCAGCCTGGTACACAGCACGTCTCTCAACGTGGTACAAGAGTGATGTAGCTCCAGTGATAGGTCCTACTACATAAATGGCCGTGAAACCCTAAATTTTCATGGCAGAAAAGATAAAACTGAGCTAATGCACCAAATTTAATACACCTTTTATTAACAACTTTATTGAATAATCAATTATTTTTTAAATGTGGAGAAATGAAAAAGTTGTGCGTAGTCACAGAAATGAAAAATGTCTTACCTTCCTAAACCTGTTGATTTCCTTCCCTTCTGTGTTCATGCAGACACCAGGTAGGAAACACAACATTTCTAAAAAGTTGCTGATAATCTATGCAGATTTTTCTACCTAGTATTAACCATGCAGTGAACTCTGATTTTAGGTTTAGCCCTAGAAGATTGCATCCAGTAATTTGTACTCTTTGTTTTGTTTGCATTCCTCTTTC
>JAAGAY010003919.1:10445-21867 GCA_011801015.1 Ardeotis arabs
GAATCATAGAATGGTTAGAGTTGGAAGGGACCTTCAAAGGTCATCTAGTCCAACCCCCCTGCAAGGAGCAGGGACATCCCTGGCTAGATCAGGTTGCTCAGAGCCTCATCCAACCTGGCCTGGAATGTTTCCAGGGATGGGGCTTCCACCACCTCTCTGGGCAACCTGTTCCAGTGTTCTACAACTCTTATTGTGAATTTTTTTTTCCTAATATGAAATGTTCTATCCTTTTGAAAGGCTGGAATGCCTAGCTTCTGTTTTTCTCATTTCATTAAAATAATATAAGCAATAGCGTACAAAATTACAACACTACATGTTAAGGCCCTTTTCGGTAACTGTAAATGTTTTGGTTTATCTGGAAAAATGATATTAAGTCTACTTCAAGAGCATAAAAATACTGCTTAAGAATGAGATGGTTGTTTTGAATAAGATCTTAAAGGAGCAAATCATGGAATGCAGCAAAATGTGATGAGTGGTTCCTATCAGGGCACTATAAGTCAGTGTAGCAATGTCGTTGAAACTGCAGTGATTTGTGTCAGTGGAAGTCTCAGTGCAAAACACCTCTGAAAAAAGAATATTTTAAAAGTTTTATAAAATTAACAGCCGGAATCAATTAATGGAGCAATGACTTAGAGCAGTGAATCTGTTTTTTTCATGAACTGTACTATTTGTGTATTAAAATAAATAAATATTAATAGAAAAGTTTTTCATCCTTCTTTTCTCCCTTTTACAGTTCCGTTGCAAAACTGACAAATGTATCCCATTTTGGTGGAAGTGTGACACTGTCGATGACTGTGGAGATGGCTCTGACGAGCCTGAGGAATGCCGTAAGTGCCTTCTGAATTTGGAACTCAGCTTTGTCAGTAGAGTTCAAATCAAATATAATGCTTTATAAGTGTTAGGAAGGGGGAGGAGGGGTTTAAAGCTTTTGTTTGCAGGCTTGTTTTCTTTTCCTTGGTCTCTGTCAAATTTACTAAGGGTGCAGGCTCTTCTTTGTTAGCCTATAAAAATTTTTATTAACTCATGTCTACTAAGGGTCTTTTAAGGTCCTTAGAAAATCATAAGAACATGTTTTTCATGTTTTAAACATTTGCTTGGTCCTGGTTACTTTTTTTTTTTTGCTAAAGGCTTTTATTTTAGACTTAATTTCTGAGGTTGCTGATTTTTATACATAAATACAAAATTCTGACAGATTATTTAGTTTATTTTTCTGTATAATGGAAATGTAGAATTCTAATCTCATTTGCTTAAGTTTAATTGCATTTATGGAATTATTTAATTACACATTATTATTTAGTGCAATTTTCTGAACAACAACAATGTTCTCCATATGATTCCTACTAAAATTCTGGTTTTCACAATGTTTTCTATAAATAATATCAGTTTATAGTTTTGTACATATTGTCAAAGGGAAGTTTGGAGAGCTAAATCTCACCCCTCCAGTATATGAACAATTTTATGCAATGAACTTTGTGTGTGCATCCTATGTCACTTTGGCACACTATCCTGAAGATGGTGCAGATAAGGCGTATGTCTTGATGGCCTCCCATAGTTCCAATAGTAGGTTTCTGTAGTATTCCCTTGTTGAATTGTAGACAACTGGAAGTCAATTATAATGATATTTTCAGCATCCCAAAGGATAGTTTCTGTTATGGTAGCTGATTGCAAGTTTACTTAAAAAAAAAAAAAAGCCTCTCTAATGTACTGGATTTGTAAACAGTAATGTCTGATGATGCTGTTTTTCAGTCCCAGTCACTGACTACCTTAATATTATTATATTAATCTACATAAATCCAAAGATTCTTGCCTTCTTCCCTCATCCTTATACACACATAATGCTCTACTCTGTGTTCTGCAGTCTTCCAGTTAAGTAATAGTTCATTTGATTATTTTTTTTAATTGAAATCTCTCTGTATTTTTACAATTTTATACTTAGTTCTCTTTTCCTGATGCAGAGGCCTTTGAAACAAGCTTTAATGTAGGTCATCTTTCTACATAAGATGACATTTTAAGTTACATGATGTTTATATAAAATAGTACTATAGAGGTGCATAATTGCTCATTCACTCAAATGGCACTGGCTACGAGAAGGAACAGTGTTAGACATGTTATGAGAAATAAAGTTAGAGTGGGGCAGTGAGTTTCTTAAACACAGCCTTGAATGCAAGTGTTTGGATCCTAAATTGCAAGTGTCCGTGGAGCTAATAGTAAGTATCAATCTGTAGAGGGTTGTGCTCTGTATCATTAGTAAGGTGTAACTATGGTTATGCAAATTTAAAATCTTTGAAATTAATTTTGCAATAGTACATGTACTTTTTAGTTAGTAATATCTACTCAGATTGAGACTATGTAGGCAAATACAAAGGTTTATAAGTTCTTCTGGTTAGTTCATAGAGGAAGAGCACCACTATTGATACTTTAACGATTCCTCTGGTAGTGTTGATAAGCAGTTTTCTTTTTTTCTTAGCTGAATTCAGATGTCAGCCAGGACGTTTTCAGTGTGGAACTGGACTTTGTGCTCTTCCAGCCTTTATCTGTGATGGAGAGAATGACTGTGGGGACAATTCTGATGAATTGAACTGTGGTAGGTGATTATATACTGTGTAGACTTCAGAAACATGCTAAACTGATAAACTGATTTAAATGCCATGCTTTAAATTTTGTCAAGAAACTAATTTATATTTTTAAATATTTTTAACTTTTAATTGTTTTAACTGGATATTTTTGTTCTTTTAACTTACAGACACGCATGTGTGTCTGTCAGGTCAGTTCAAGTGCACAAAGAATCAGAAGTGTATTCCAATAAATCTGAGATGCAATGGACAGGATGACTGTGGTGATGAAGAAGATGAGAGAGACTGTCGTAAGTTATGCTTAGAGAATTTTACTCTGAAAACTGTAGCTCGTTTGAAACAAGGAAGTGAAGTAAAATATGTAAAATATTATAAATGTCCTTTCTGTAAAATAATTTGAGGAACAGGTAGAACAGTTAATTAATAAGATAGTTTGATGTACAATGCTTTATATATAAGAGAACAAACTAAAATGTCATTTATTAAATTCATTTTTTAAAGTCATTGCAAAGGGAGGTGTGTAAACAATTCATTTCAAGCATTTAACTGGTTTTCTGACTTAAGTTGAAACATCCATTTTACTCTTAACCACCTCACAAATGACTCTTCTTGAGCCTTTCATCTGTTGTGCCTTGCAGCAACACATTTGAATGGAAAAATATATTTTTCTGTGTCTTTTATTGGAAAAGATGTAGCTCCATAGCTCCTTCTACATCCGTTTTCTTTGATGGAGCTTTCTACCTTTTCTATTCCCTTTCCTCTGGGGACCTTTTCATTAATTTGCCTATGTAACTTGATTTCCATTTACTCAGCTTTTAATACAGGTTTTAATAAATTCATTTTCATTCCATATTTCTTAGATATAAGTAGAGAAAATATTTTCAGTTTTAGAATGGAAATGTATTTAATAGCTTGTGTCTGATCATTTTGTAATTAAAATGATGGTGCTGACTTGAAATACATCTATCCTTCACTCAGTTCGTTATTCAGATCTACTGCTGATCTAAGGTGCTTATTCCTATTTTGTGAATTAGCTTTCCCAAGGTTGTATAAGCTGCATTTCTACAAAGAACATGGCCTTCTCCTAGGGAAGGGTTGCTAAGGATACAAAGGCTTTGTTGATGGTCATGTTTAATGGCCGTCTTACAAACAGCTCAGCAGAGCTGTAGCCTCTGACAGCATTGTGCGTTGGTTTGTGTGTTACGTTTCTTTAAAAACTGATCAAGTGGGGTCAGGTAAACTCCTGTGGAAGATAAGATAGACTTCTTTTATCATTATAAGGACCTGCACATCATATATGGAAGATTCGCAAAAGCTTGAGGTGTAGCTGACAAAAAGAAAAAGAAATCAGAGCAGCAGAGTCTGCAGCACAGCAGTGCTCAGGGACCGTGGGAGGGACAGAGCCAGGTGATGGAGTTGAAAACTTCCTAGGGATTAGGGGGGATAGGATGCTCTGCTGTGACATAAAGCAAGCTGTTGTATTGTCTGAAACTCAGCCATCAACCCACCTGCAAAGGCACCGTGAGGAATGGGGGAGGATAATTATATACATTTTTTTATTATTATTTCTGTTCTGTCTTACCTAGAGTTTATTAGCTTCTTTCTTAAGAAAGTTAATTGTACAATTTTCTATTTTAATAAAACCTCACTTGTGACTTCTGAAAAATCTTCAGTTGTCCTTGGGGAGATTACTTGAAGGCGAGATTTTAAGTAGGTCTGCCACAAAGTTCATATTGACTGAGGCTTCTGTCACAAGACAGGTAACAGATGACGTTATTTATTTCATTCTAATTTCACTGGACTAGGGTTCATAAGATACAGTTCCTTGTTTTCAAGTCTACTGCAGTTTGGCTTTATGTTTCAAGTGACCTTGGAAAAGTCACATTTTGTACTTACAGCTTTCCATACGTAAAATGGAAGTGGTTTTGTGATCTTCCTTGTAAAACACTTTGAAGTGCCCTGGTGAGATGTCCTAACTGAGAATCAGTACTTTTTTTTTTTTTATAAGTATAGTTAGTAGCATAGCCAAGTCTAAATGCTTTTTAATTCCAGCACTGTAAATGGATGTATGAAAATGTGATGCTGAAAGAAATATTACACCAGCTTCGAAGAAACCTAAAATTTTTCATCTTGCCAAACCCAAGAAACAAGAATGATCATATCAAGGAACAAATTTAATTTTCAACACAAATAGGGAAATTTGCTGAAAACTTTATGGAGTTCACTAGGTGAAAGTAGGACAAACATTCTTGTGGGAAAACGTCAAAAAATAGATTGGACTGTTTTCCACCTATGTTCAATTCAGTTTAGAACAATTTGGAGGTTCTTGTACACATGCTTGTCTCTAAAGAAATCCTTACGTGTCTGATCACACACAGATTGCTTACAGTCCGGTCCAGATATATGTCCTTTATTTATCTTGCCTCTATAATCTTAGTTATAAGATTTTAAGCAATAGTAAGATCTGGCCTATATGCTTGTGAGGGAGTCAATGTAGACTCACATGAGTGCACTGAGGATCTTCTTTGTTGTCAAGTGGCTATTCTAAAGTTAAAGCTTAACTGGAAGATCTAGGATGAAGGTTTGCTGCATCTGTGTATCTTTACCTTACTGTAGGATTCATTCAAAAACTTATGCTGCTAAACTGAATAATTTTTAAACTTCTCTCACCATTTACCCATGGCCTCTTTTAACAGACATCACAGAGTTTCACTAAAATGTACATAATTTTGATTGATTACCTTTTTAGTCAGAGCATTTGAGACCTGTCTTAGTCCTTCAAACTAACTGACATTCAGAATTGATAATAGTGTTTTAGGAAGTTGGAAAAAAAAATCTGACTACTTTTTACTGAAGTGGTTTGATTGTATCAATGTTAAGTCTATTTGTTAAAAGAATGTCACAAAATCACAATAGAAACTTTGTTTATTGCATTGGTTTGACCTTACTGTTATATATAAAATAAAGTATAAAAAGAGCACAAACTATATAAATCTGAATGCTATTTTCTTACAGGTGTTAAATAAGTAACGGTAGAGATATCCAATTTCTGAATTTTGAATCCTTTTTTTTATTTATTTATTTAAAGCAAATATTTTTCGTATTAGCAGAAATTTCTAGCTTTAATTCGAAATCCTTTTACTTAAAGCTGAAAACAGTTGCTCTCCGGACCATTTCCAGTGTAAAACAACCAAACACTGCATTTCTAAACTGTGGGTATGCGATGAAGACCCAGATTGTGCTGATGGATCAGATGAAGCTAACTGCGGTGAGTGAGACAGTGCTTTTGAATATATTACTGTAGCTTGACATTTTTGAAAAAAGTAGCAAAAAGAAATATTCATTCCACTTAATACGTCCTCTCTCAATGTATGATACTACCTGTGTGATATGATAGCTGTATTTGGCTAAGACAATTCTTGTTGAGTGGTAATCTTTTTATAAGTAGTCTATAAACTTCATATTATACTGCTGCTTTGTTGGCAGGAGCTGTAAATTAGTATCTCATTTGGAATAAAGTTACATTCTTGATTTTTTTTCACAGTATTATCCAGTTTCTGTCAATTTATTCCGCATACTTTGTTGCTGCAGTAGTTCATAAATAGTGAAAAATGTTATAAATTGCAAATCATCTTAGTTAAGACCAGCTGTGCAGAAAGGTCCAGAGCAGATTCCAACCTGACATGACCAACTTTTGCTTCTCTCTGTGAGCTCCTCCAGGGAGTTATGTGCCCTAACACACCACTCCTCAAAATTTGCATCCTTTGCACTCCTCCAGGAACTACTGATGCTTAAGAAACTTCTGTACTTAAATGTGATCATTTGAAGCGACAGATCCTCTACAGAGAAAATCAAGGATAGAATCGCACCATTACCAAACCAAGCCCCAATTTCTGACGGTTTTTACACAATATCCAGAATCTCAGTGTTCTTCCCCACTGGGGCAGACTTTTTAAACATAAGTTGTAACTTTGAAGCCAAGAATTTCTTTTACTGCTTTTTTGAAGATTCATTCTAGGATCACAACAATAACTCTACGGTTTCTAGCATGTTTCTCATTGACAGAACAGATTAATTGATTATATTTCTGCAGAATCAGTTAAAACTACTTTATTAAGACAATACTTACAGAAAGTTGAAAATATCTAAGCAGTTTTCACATAGGTCTATATATGTGCTATGGTTGTATACGCCTGCTATTCATTATCACTTGGAAAAAAAAAAGGTTACGCTGTATAGTAGTAGAAGCTGTTACCAGTCATTGTTTGCATTGTTGGAAAGTACTGAGTCACCTCTTTTGTTGTAAATTAAAGAAAATAATAAATACAATATTCCACCTGGGAAATGGATTACAGATAATCAAAGTCAAAATAAGTGGATCAGTATATTGTTGGAAAATCACTGGACATGGATGTCAATTCAAAAGTTGCACTCACCAGGTGCATAAAAACTTCTGGAAATTTCAAGACAGATCTGTAAAGTAAAAGGTGGAAAAATGCTCTGAGATGGAAGAGAACAGAAGAAAAATAGTTGTACAAAACAGTCAAAGCTCTGACCATCCATGCACCAGTAAATGGTTTGATGAAACACATGAGTCTGGAGAAGTTTATGCCCCCATTGGGACAGTAAAGTAACAAAATTGCAGGCTGTAATCAAGAACAAAGACTGAGAGACAGACAAATTTCCATGGATATGTTTCAGACAGTTGACGCAAGCGCATATATTAAAATGTCAGAGCTGATAAATCTCTCTGGGAAATGGAATTCTTACTCAACACTGAAAATGCAATACCATTGTTTGAATTGTAAAGAAGGACGAGCTAATTAATCGTATCAATTTTGAGAGAATTTACAGTCCGAAAAATCATTTGGCTTGAAAAAACAGGGAATGCAAAGCTTATAAAAGGAGATGAACCTGTGTCATAGAGACTGTGTATTCTGTTCTGAGCTGTTCTGGAACTACCCTCACACTGCTCACCTTCTGATCCACTTCATATGTGCTTCCTCCTGCTCTGTCCCCCATCACCTTGATCTCCAACGTGCTGTTTCCTTCCAATTCGGACAGCATTCCAAGCTTCCAAACTGTGGATTCATACTCCAGACTTCCAAACTGTAGATTCCTACTTTGAGTACAACAGGCAAGCCTAACTGATACAAAGGTTCTTAAAATAATTCATCTAATAATATCCTAAAGGCACAAAGTTTAAAAGCAAAGAGGAAAAAAAAAAACAACCTCTAACAACTGAACAGGAAAAATTGTGTCTATAATAGGTGCTTCACTGTAATTCATCATTATAGCCAGTAGAAAGAATAATGTCCAAATTACTCAAACAATTAAATATTATAGAGCTGCAATGCAAAATAGTTTTTTTTCCAGTCACAATATATACAACTGATTATGCTGTTTCATCTCTAAGACTCCTATTGCTTTTTATTCTTTCTCTAGCAGTGACTGAAAGCCAGTATTTAGGGAAGAATACGCGAGCAAATCAGGCCTGTAATGAAAATTCCCTGGGATGCTCTTCCAGCCTCTAACAATTTGACTCAGATATTTGGAGTTAAATATGTCTCTGTATGCAGTAACCCTTGATGAATTTCAGTCTCCTTTAACCTTTGTAAAACTTTAACAACATGCTGCAACAAGGAGTTCCACAGCCTACTTACACACCTCCCTGAAAAACTGCCGCCATTTTTGTTTTAAATATGTTAGCTGCATATCATCCTCTTAGTTTTTGTGTTGGAGGAGATAGAACAATTCCTCTGTGTTCGCAATGTCTCATAGTTGTGTACGTAGACCAACTAAGCCTTGACAAGAACAGGATGGGTTTTATCACTTTTTAAAGTTTTCTGTAATTTTAGCATTTAAAATACGTTTAAATGACCTTATTAGAACAGTAGTTTGAACACAGTTTGGTCTTCTGCGTTGTGGGGGGTTTTTTTGTGTTTTTTTGGGTATGTTTTTAGGATTTGAAGATGGTTATTTTTATGAACAAAATTTGGTAGAATTAAACTATAAAGGTTCAAGCCAAGTGTAATAAAGATCTGCATATGTTGGTGCTAATACTAACTTGTTATCCTTTATAGTTCATTTCTAAGATGCTTACAATGCAAAACTTGTATAAAGGGTAATCTCTCTTTTGCTTAAGTGCTCCATAGTTGTTTATTTTGCTTAGTCAACATTTGCTGCTGTGTGTTACTGGAGATATTATACTGCGCAAATTTGTTAGAAGTAGTCTGAATGTATTTCATCTTCTGTGGTTACTTTCAGGCTCAGACAGCTGAAGTAGAGCTAGGAAATGTATGCTTATTAATGAGAATATGGTATTCTTCAAAGAACAGTAGGTAGAGTTAATTCATGCATTCTGTCCAGGCAATTAAAAGAAGCAATTACATTATGATAATCTTTGCTCACAGCTTTAATACTTTACATCACAAAAGGCCCTGTTTGAGTTAGAATCTGGAGAAACCTGTGTGCGGTCTTGGAAAGTGATTATAATCTGCTGTAAAGGTTATATGTATTTCAGGTCTTTATTAGCATAATGTGTCAACAGCAGAATAACGGCTTTCTGCTTCCTCACTTTTTTTAATATTAATTTTATTTTTAGCCTAGAGTCAAAGTGAAGTTCTTTTTCTGATGATGAAGAATATGTTCCCTGAGACATTTGAGGGATGAGTTATATAAAATTAAACTTCCTTCAACAGGCTAATAATTTCCTATATCCAGCATCAGTGACAGCCTGCCAAGCTCTAGAACAGCTAGCTGATCCTCGATAAAAGCAAGTTTCTTTTCATTTTGGATTTTATCCCTCTCAGGCATGCACGTACAAGCACACAAATTCATAAACATGCACATATATGGAATTAAAGTCCCCAAACAGCGATGTAGTGAAATTAGTGGCAAAATAGTGTTTTACTTTATAGGGATCGATATTTGAATCAAAATGCTTTTAGGTTGCATATATATAATATGGAGGTTGTTTTATTTTCCATTTCATCCTATTTTCTTCATACTCATTTAGAATTACTTCTAAAATTAAATCCTAAGTTTGGTGCACAAAAGATGAAACCTAAATAACCTCAAGCAGTCGCACAAATATCTCAGAATGGCCCTTTGCCTGTTACAGTAGACCAATGAATCTCTTAATAATAATTTGAAGAGAGAAATATGAAAACTGAGTTATCAGTACTTACTTCTTTCTGTCTACTATTCCTATCTGAACTTTCACATTTTAAGGTGGTCTCATTTCAAGAGAAATGGAAAGCAGTTTCATGTGGAACACAGCAATGACAAAATGCGTGCAGTTCTGTGTGTGGTTGTCAGGGTTCCATGATTCAGAAAATAAGGTCTTGCACTATTTTGTGTCTTTCTCAAAGATCAGATACTTGTTACACAACTTCCCCAAATTTTCCTCTGTTATATCTTAGTTCTAGTGTCTTAGTGTTTCCTTTGGCTCTCATTAATGCGAAGAAGGAAATACAAGACAAGCAAATCTGGTTTGTAAGATGTTGTCAAGTGTAAGCTGCTATGAGAGATCAGAGTCAACCCAAAGTAAAAATAAAGATTTCCAATTTGTGAAGTGCAGAAGAGAGTGCCTTACAAACATGAAAAATATTTTGTATAAAGAAATAAATAATTTTTTTTGTGCTTGGTAAAAATAGAGTAAGAAGAGAAAGATTACTATTCAAGTGGTAATCATAAAGTTAGACTACACATGGATAAATTTAAGAAAAAATCTAGTCTTTCTTCACAAGTGTAAAGAGGCAATGCTTGAAAATTGATTTAGCAGTCTTGAGTACTAGATAATTGTAGAATTGTAGAATCACAGAATGGTTTGGTTTGGAAGGAGCCTTTAAAGGCCATCTAGTCCAACCCCCCTGCAAGGAGCAGGGACATCTCCAACCAGATCAGGTTGCTCAGAGCCCCGTCCAACCTGGCCTTGAATGTTTCCAGGGATGGGGCATCCACCACCTGTCTGGGCAACCTGGGCCAGTGTTCCACCACCCTCATGGTAAAAAATGTCTTGCTTATATCTAATCTAAATATACTCCCTTCTAGTTTAAAACTATTACTCTTTGTCTTGTCATAACAGATCCTGGTAAAAAGTTTGTCCCCATCTGTCTTACAAGCCCCCTTTAGGCACTGGAAGGCCGCTCTCAGGTCTCCCCGGAGCCTCCTCTTCTCCAGGCTGAACAGCCCCCACTCTCTCAGCCTGTCCTCATAGCAGAGGTGCTCCAGCCCTCTGATCATCTTTGTGGCCTCCTCTGGACCTTCTCCAACTGGTCCATGTCCTTCCTGTGTTGAGGGCTCCAGAGCCGGACACAGTACTCCAGGTGGGGTCTCATGAGAGCAGAGTTTCAAAGGCAGAGGAAGCAGGTTGATTTAAGCTAGCGTTTCAGTCCTCCTTCATCCTGTCAGTTATAAGAACTCATTGAGTTGTCATGATAGCAATATAAAGTCTGAATTGACATGCTATGAAATAGCCTAATGGAAATTTTTAAAATTTCTATTGAATTATAATCATAGTGACATGTAATTTTTAAATATGTCATTGAGGCTTTTACAAAGGATTTTTCTTTTTCCCCAAAGAAAATGTCACTGATAACTTTTTAATTTCCTTCATTTCATCTCAGTCCTTAGAAGCTAAAAGAATTACTCAAGAAATAAAAAAAAAAATATAACTAAAACACAGAGACAGTTCCTTTCTGCTGGAGGAGTTCAGGATGTTCGTGCATCTCCAAGAGGCTTTGCCAACAATGCTACTCTGTGAACAGGAAAGCTCTCTGAAAATTTACTGCATGAAGAAAATTAATCCCAGTTTAGCTTTATATATTTTATAATGTTTTACTTTG
>JAAGAY010003921.1:0-45235 GCA_011801015.1 Ardeotis arabs
GCTTTTTCACCTATGTGAAAATTTAAGGGACATTTTTCCAAGGCACCTAAAGGATTTGGGCACACAAATCCACTGCTGGCAGGGCTCATGCTGCTAAGCAACAAAGACATCTGAATGGATCCTTGGGAGAGCGCTCGCCTCATTAGAGGCAGTGATGTAACTTCTCTTACAAAACGGGTGCTGGCTGCGCTGCTGGCCTTTTGCAAGAGGATTTTGGTTCCCCAGCTTATCCCCGGTAAGAAGTGCCCTGCTCCCATAACAAGCATTGCCCCTCTTTGCTCGCAGCCAGGATCACCGCGTGCAGGAGGAGGATGCCTGGTGTGAACACAAGCTAGCAAACAGACACCCAGCTGGGCAACAAAACGCCAGCCCAGCCACCTCAAAACGCCACCCAGACAAGGCTCTGACAACTCTTTTTTCAAGAAACCACTGCCTCGCTAGAGGTTGGGCCTAAGACTGAACTGCTCCATGAGTTCAGACTGTACATGGCACAGATACTCTGAAGGTGCTTCACCTCCAACTTCTTGGTGCTGAATTTTCAGGACAGGCTGCAAAGCACACCCAAGCCCCAACGCTGAGCAGCCTGGGGGCGATCAGCCGCAGGCACAGTCCTACCGCTACGCTACTGCTTCAGCCCTCCCAGCGCTGCTTGAACACCAAATTAAAAGCTTCCGAGTGCTTCCGCGTAGCCACCAGTGAACATTTCAGGTGTCTTTCTTATGTTCCCTTTCCAGACTGATGGTGCTTAGTGAACTTACTCAGACAAAGGATGAACGAAACCCTTTCAAAGAGCAGAATGGCAGCGAGCAGGCTCCAGCTGCTGAAGAGCAAGGGTCCATGCCACGAGCTGAGCAACCTGCCCAGCGTTACTGGGAAGGCACAAAGGCTGGAAGCACCCACACCACTAAGCGGGCAAGCGTCTGCCTTGCCATCCTGGTCATTCTTTTGTTAACTATTTTTAGCTTTAATCTTATGACACCTGTTGATGGTGAAAGCAATTAGTGAGCAGAGCTAACATCCTGCATTCTTTTAAAAATAGCACAGCACGGAGAAAAGACTTAGTCAAGCACATGATGTGAACATGACAGCCTGAGCCTTCAGAGAAATCACGTGGCTATACACACCAGGCCTAAATAAAGACTTGTGTAGGTGACACAAAGAGTTTCCAAACAAGCGGCAGGGTCCTGAGCGTGAGGGACATTTAAGAAAGAGGTTTAATAGAAAAACCTCTATGAGAAACTTCAATATTGTCTCTTTTACTGACTCATTCCAGCCCCTGACACACACACATTTCACCAGGCAGCAGCACTAAGAACGCTATGACACCTGTGTGATTTACACAATTCACTTATCAGCATGTAAGAGTTCAGTTACAGCAGTGAAAATCATGCAGGAAACCGTACTGCAATTTATGGTCGCGCCGGTGATAACCCGGAGCTGCAGAGGTGCCTTACTCCATCCAGCGCTGACAGCGTGAGAGCTGCGGCTCCAGGGAACAACCAGAACTGCTGCCCGGCACAGGCTCGGTGCTCCAACCCAGGCAAAAACCAATTAATCAGAACAAAACACGTAAAAACACATTAAATGCAACCATCTTGCCTGTCTGGTAACACTGAACGGTTCTGAAGATGTGGAATTTAGGCAACTCTTAACATTTTGGAAAAACCATAGTAAACAACTATTTCAAAGAGCCTTTAACTATCCCGTTCTCACACCATACCTTCGACAGGTACAGCGAAAGTTGCAAAAACCACGTTCAGACACGCAAGGCTCCTTCGGCAGGAGTTCATTACTTACCTACAACTGGAAGACAGTGATACAATTTCTTACCATAACCACAAGAAATTAAGAGGGATGTGGGAAAGACAACTGGGAAAGCAGCCTGCTTTTATGACTGCTTTTGTTAACAGAAAGGAAAATCAATACTTTATTTGTGCATTCCTTGTTGCTTTTGAATTAAAAACAATACAAAGCGCGCTCTAGAATAAATCCTTAAATGAATCCCTTCAGATAACTGAATTATTTTTTAGATGCACACAGTATTGCATTAGGAAAGTACAACCTAGAAGTGATGAGATTGAAAGTATCCAGTACGCAAAGCACCTGTTCCATCCTAGATGTCCTTGGGAAAGGGCCATCTGCAGAACCAAAGCGCACGTTATCACTGCTTCACTTCCACTCAGGGTGCTTGCTGCACTTCTAAAACCTGGAGGCACAGAAAATACAGAAGCAAGTGCTTTTAAAAACATTTGCTTCAGGAAGACAAAGAAATTACATCTCTTCTATGGCAGCAAACATTACTGGAAAAAGCACTACTGGTACTCCTGGGAGAAATCAGCCTGGAGAGCTGCAATTAGTCGGGGTTGAGGAGGAGGCTAATTGACATATTTGTTTCCCAGACAAAATGCATTTTTAGTTCAGCCTGCCTATACTTAATACAATGATTTTCCTATAGGGATAGGAGCAAAACTCTGTATTTTAGTGTTATATAATTGAAAAAAAAAAAAAAACCCCAACCAACCACCAAACCAGCAAATGGTGTAGGAAAATTGATCCAGAACAGCAAAGGGGAAAGTATCAAGTTCTCAATATTGACCAAAACTTGCACATAAACATACTTTTTTTCCATATCACAAATTATTCAATTTGGATTGTAATCTTTCTTACTGTTTTTATTTTGAGTTGACTGTGCAAGCATGAGGGTCATTAGGTTCAACTCTGGATCTCTTGTGGCAAGAGTGGCAACAGTGTTAGTCCCTCACTTTCCCGCATAAGTGTTGGCGGAGAAAAAAAACCAACCACCAAGAATACAACAGCTGCCAAATTGCACAAAATGTTTATTGTTAGTCTAGTACATTCAATATCATATTGACTAGAATACAGTAATTAAAAATATTTTTGGCGAATTGAAATTTTTTAAAAACCATTTCAAACACTCCAAAAAGCAATGCCATGAAAAATTAACTTAAAACAAACATACTCAAGCAATAGTTTCACTTTTTACTACAGAAAACCTTTACACGTATTTTAGTGGTTTTAACAGTACTGCATTTAAACAAAATAGATGAACTCACAAAAAGTGGAATATATTAAAATAGACACAATGTTAAAAAACTGAGGCATCCAGATGTGCGAGACTGCTGTACTGGGAATCACCTGCCCAGCTGTTCCATTTGTTCTCGTTGGGGCAGTTCACGAGTCCCCTGTAGTGGTGCTGTTTCTCCCATCACCTGCTACCACCATACAGCAATTCTTCTTCAATGCCTTGAATTTAAAGTTTGTCCCTCTTGTAAATTCCATATACACATGTATATATTCTAAAACACGCAACCCACTGGCAAATCTAGGTGCAATATTAACCGGTATCTTGAAAAACTTCCCTATCACGCTACTTATTGTTTGCAGACAGGCAATATCCAGAACAAAATCTGAAAAAGGCAACACGTTTTGGTTTTGTTTTCGAATACTGACATGAAAAACTAAGTAAATTAGAAAAAGGATAAAGTCAATCTTAATATAAGACATTCATTATATAGTGGGACAGGATACAGTTACTGGACAAACAGTACTACAAGGACTCTTCTACACCTGGTCAGTTAACGCACGTGCTCTACGACCATGACTTGCTACCACGTTTGGTTTTCCTGTACAGAAAGACAGCAATACAGTTAAAGACCAGTTTTACTCTGTGTACATCCCAGTGCGACAACTGACACCGTATCAAGTTCTTCGAGCTCTCCTCCCTGGAAGGCTGTGCTTGTGAAGAGCCAATACCCACCAGCTCACAGTGGTCAGCAATTGCTCTGTGCCCGCTGCTCTGACCAGGACTTCCCAACAGAAGAACCCCAACGGAAATCGATGGGAACTGGTTCTATTGGCCAATTTAAATCCCTTTGAAAATCCAGCACCGATATATGTGTACGTATTCTGGAGAAGTGACTCTCCCTGGTTTGGGTAGGGGGATATTAGCTGTCTGTCATCCTTAACACTGCCAACCCTTGACAAGTCAGCTTTCACCCAAACCGCTGCCTGCCCGGAGCAGAATTGGGAATCTCAAGAAAAAAAAAAAAAAAAAAAAAAAAATCACATTAACTATTTATTTTAGAGGACTTCACTTCCATCACGATAAAGCCAAATTAAGGTGCTGTTCAAGTGGTTCTACAGATGAGCAGAATACTATCGGGTTAAAACTCAGCAGAATCACTTTAGTTGCTAACAGTGGTTATTACAAGTACACCGTAATACAACCTTCGGAAGAGGTACAAGGTTTGCTTGTCAGTACAGCGTGTGGAATGTAACCATTTCTTGCAAGATTCTGCAGCATGAGTAACTGCATAGATGACAGTTGTGTGTTTTCAGTTCAATAGATGTACTTTTAAAGTTTACAAAAAACACAAAAGTTTCCTAGAAAAGTCACATTATACCAAGATAATGAGTGGTAAAAGTAGATTATTTGTCTGTGATTCACATCTAATAAATGATTAGTGGAAAGGTGATAGAAACCAATTTCAACTCAAAGGAGTTACATTTTCACTATTGCACTGACTTCACTATTTGAATCCCTAATTTAGAAAAATTCATGTAGTTAAAAATTGTAAAATTAAACTAGAATACAAAATTTATTTGTAAACATCAGGTAGCCAGTTCTGCTAACGTGGAATGGACTCTTGGTACTGCAGTACAGTATCTTGGTTATTTACAGCACTTGCCATTTGTTGGGCAACTGCCGGACACATACAACATCAGTTCACAGTAGTTGTGTTCAGAGAACTACCAAAGTCAGTGCAGTTTTTCTGTGCAATTTTCCAATTTCCCCAAATTCCTTAACTCAAATAATACTGTTACAGAGGCCAAGCGCAGATTTTTATCTACATGTATATCAGAGGTGACGAATTATGTCTGCAGGACTTCTGTAAAGGTACTTCCAAATGGCATAGTAATGAACAGCAGCTGCTGTGGCCACAAACACGTGCCAGATGGCATGGGCAAACGGAATGACTCCATCGCTCTTGAAGAACACCACACCCAGACAATATATCAAGCCTCCCCAGGCAACCTCCTGGAGTCCATCGGTGTTGCTCTGTCAATGAACAAGGAAAGATTAGGGGTGGGCGTAAAGGAGGGAAAGGGTATTTTATGGACAAAATACAGTGTGTCCTCCCTCCAAAAAGCTGGCTGTCACAACTCGGAACATCTTGGATACAAGAGATGGACAAGTGAGAAAAATGAGCATATAAATACCTAGGTTACACTTTGTGAAATATATATATTACTATATTTATATAGTGTGTCTCAACAGCACTACAGAAGTACCAGTGGGATAACTCAGGAATTAAGACTAGTCTGATGTTTTGCTTCATGCTTCTTAGCAGAGCAAAGAAACACAGAGAAAAAGAAAACCACATTACTGTGTGTAAGCATGAGTTTAACACAACCCCTTGTTGGATGAAGCAACCAGCAAGGTTTTGGTGTAGCACAGCACTCACGTGGAACAGTTAAGTACTGCAATTGGCATTACCTTGTAGAGCTGTCAGATTTATACTAGCAGCACAGAGTTATTTAAAGTATGTAACTATAAATAAATAAATAATAGTTAAAGTTTTGAGGCAGATCAAGACTGAGTAGGACGCTTTACAGATGCACCAAGAAATCTTTTTTAAAACAAAAGGCCAACTGCTGAGAGATGAAGTATCCCAGATACAGTGCATCAGTTTGATACAGTTCAACTACTTCTCAACTTCCCAATTTTTCCCTGCTTCACTGATAAAAGGAAGCCTCCAGTAAGAGACAAAACTTTCTAGCTTTGCTCCCCCTTCCAAAATTACTTAGTGGCAAGAATCAATTTACTTCCCCCATCTCGGTCCAGACCACAGAAACAAGATTTTCCAGAGAGTTCTTACGCATATCAAGAAAAAGGACAATATGTTACAAGAAGTCATTCCACTTTCCAAAGGAAAAAGCTTCTTTCCCAATTTTAAGTGGTAAGTGGGCTTTAAGTAAGTTTATAAATAGTAAAATCTAGAAACCTTCCTTGACAGGCTGAAGTACTTTATATCTTTATAATTTTTACTAAAATTGAAGTAATTTAATTGTTACCTCACAAGTGAGGGGCTTCAGAAGTGACCTTACGACTCAAATTCAGCAAAACAAGGTATCGCTTCACTGAATGTAAGCTATAAACCCAAACATAAATGGCTATATTTGGTTCTTTTGCAGAGAACATTTACAACTACGGTGGACTAAAATTAACTTATTTTCAGAAGAACTGGAACTTAAGCTGGTTATAAAAGGGAAGTTTGTGTGTTTGTAATGCTAATAGTCACATTCCTTACCATGGATGTCACTACCAGAGCAGGAGAAAATCCCATCGCTAAATAGAAAAAGAGTTCAACGATCTTATACCTAAAAGGAACAATGTGAGTCATTTCAGGAGGTGTACAAGAGGGTGAGTAAAAAGATGCTCTAAATTTTATGTTAACATAGGTCCATTAAACTATTAAAAAAGCTTTCTATGCAGATAGATAACCATTGTTTTATGACAAATATAAAGCTAGTATTTATCTCTATTTATCTGGCACTGTACAGTTGCGGGCAATACCTTCAGATCTGAAACTCAAGGACTTGCATCTCAAAAGAAAAACAAGAAGGCAGCAGGAGTCAATATGCATGAGTATACATAAACAATATAATGTTGCAATATAATCTACACTCAATGCTACACAAATTAGGGGCATAAGAAAGCCATCATTTCAACTGGTTTCTTACTGCATGCACTCTCACCCCTGTTTTCTCGTAGCAAAAGTTAAAGTTTTAGAAGTGGGTACTTCCCTCTGACTCCTTTAAGAGATGACAACAATATAGCCTAAAGAGATGTTACGACAGGGTGAATACAGTTATCTCCTGACAAGATGTAAGTTTGCATCATTCTCACCACATATTTCCACTGTTTCAAAGCTCTTACTTCAATGTGTGAAAGGCTGGATAGGAACACTCAAAGCAAGAAAGCCCCCATCTTTTAATTTCAGTTTACAGTTAAATGCAAATAACAATTCTTACTTTTCATGGTAGAGAAATACATAAATGGTTCCTCCAGCAGCCATCAGCCAGATAAACCAACGCATGTGAGATGCTAGAGGTCCAAGCTCACGTAGATTTAACCTGGAGGTACAAAGATTTCAAGAGACAAAAGTGACGAATGAATGGACCATGATGACACAAGAGTAGAAGGGTTTGATAAAAATAAATATTCAGAGCTATAACTTATGCATGATGGAGAAGACACTTGGATATTCTATACATAGAAGAAGCAGAAGGTGTGTCTGCATTTATGTGAGGGAAGTATAAACATGTATGTGGAATATAAATAAATTACTTTCTGTTGTTTTCTAATATTACTTTCTGCTCAGCAAATCCCAAGAGATCACATGATGTTGCATTTCACAATGCAGAATGCAGTCAATTGCACCTAAGAAGATAGCTACAGACTTTGGACAGGTGCAGTGATAGACTGTTACAAGGGAAAAAGCTTTAATTCCGAAGCTGCGCTTCAGATTCCTTACCATGGTGCATATGATGCCGCAATAAAGACATAGATCATCATTCTGTCACACATGTGAAAGCAATGCTCCATTGTCCTAGTAAGAGAGAGAACAAGTCACCAAGACAGATTTTGCAAAGACTTTTTTATCATCTCAGTTTCCTCACACACTTTGGGGAAAATATAATCAGCTCCAAAACCTCTTAAAACTATTTTGAAGACCATCTAGCTGACTTAAGCTTCACTATTCCTTCCAGCAGAATCAACGGTGTTTTTTCATGATTCAGTACAAGGTACCACTCCAGACTTCTGTAAAATCATGTTTTTGACTAAGAAACACAATAGAAAAACTTTACAGAACATGAAAATAAAACATATTAAACATCTTACAGTGATACCTTAAGTGACTCTTTTTCCAAGAGACGATATGAAAGACCGTGGAGACAATGAAGAGCGCGCAGAGCCCCATGCCGTACATCCATGCCGTTATCTTCTCCCATCGATCATCAGAAAGCCGGTGGAGAAGGGCACTACCCACAATCGCAGGAACAATGAGGAACTGCGGAAACAAAAAGCCATTAAGTCTTTACTTGCAGCTACCACCCACAGTACAGCAGGAGCAGGGCAGATAAAACTGCAGGATGCCGTAAAGACCACACGGACGATGTTTGATGGCATGCTCCTGAACGGAGAAAGTTTTTCATTTAGTTGTATGTTGATACACAAGGGTCAAGACTTCAACAATGTCTCAGACACCTAGGTTATACCTGTTTGTGATCAATTTCTCCTCTCATGGATACTAGGCTAGGTTACTAGCTCCTCAGCCATGACACAGACAAAGAGAAGAATTCTGCTTTGTATTTTAAAAAAGGTTTTGATCTTACTCTAGGCTTGTATCTAAACCACCTCCCTCTCAAGCACAGGACAGACCAAAATAAACCCAAATCCCAAATAAAGAAATAAAGCATTTAGAAGTATGCAGTAAAGTAGAAAACAAGAAAATTAAGCAAAGGCTTTGCAGAACTTGAGGTTTAGATACCGTAAATAAACTAGCTGCAAACTTTTTTTTTAAAATAGATTCTTAACGCACAAAGATGCTGCTCTTTTGATGTAGTGTATCCAAGTCTGTTTTCCCTACCACCTCCCTCTCAAGCAGCTTCTATTCAGATCTTCCGAAACAACCACTGTTAGAACATCATAATGGAATTCCCATCCTCACATGAATTACCTAAGAAGTGGGCTGCAGGCTTCATGTACATTTAAAACTACACTCCTTTCCAGAACAAATTACATCGTGTACTTTTGTCTCATTCTGAAAAAAAACAAGGCAGGGGTGGTGGTGGGGGGAAAAGCATGTCCAACCAGTATTTAAAGAGAAGAACCTGCTGGCTCAGTTATTGCTACCTGTCTCCTTCCACTATGAAGGCACATTTTTGGCAGCTGAAGTTAAAAACGCTGCACAAGTTCCCTTCCAACCCCTACCATGTGAAGATGTTAATTAGCTCACTTGAATTGTAAATAAGCTTTATGGGTTAAACTATGAAGTCTCACATGCTAAACAATAAGCATTGTTTGTTCCTAGCTTAAACAAATCTGCCAACTCTGCTTTACATTACAGGTTTGATAGCTTAGAGTACAAATTTCTCGTCTGGGCTGCATTGGCTTTGTCCTTTGTCTGCTCACAGACTAGAAGAAATTGAGGTTCTGATCACAGCTACAGTACAGAAGATGCAGATTATGCCAAATGAATCTGCAGAGTAGTTGGTTAATCCAGAGAGTTTAAAAAAAAAAAAGAAAACAAAACAAACAAAAAATGTGTCTTTTACTTCTGACTTTTGAAATGCATCAACTGTAGCTTCATTACTATTATATTTTCTTCATTTTTGCAAATTTAATACATTTACGCCACAAGCTGTAGACATGGAAATTAGAAGCGTGGCATTCTTGTAACCACAGCATTTGGATCAGAGGTGAAAACACTTTCCGAGTTTTGTAACGAGACGATGGAAGTTGACCTCATGCGCTTTAAGGCCAAAAATAGTCTGCCAGTCTGGCTTCTCATTTATCACAAACCACAGATTTCCATATACATATCCTGGACAGCCCCCAGATTCAAGAAAGGTTAAAGTGTTTCACTCCTCAGGAGATGAGTTCCTCCTGTTCTCCACGTACAGCACACAGTGTGGAGCGTGGCCGAAGCCCTTGAGACAGCAAGGATCTGATTAGATGTGGCAGTTGTTTCACGTAGCTTCTGCAGCAGACAGGAAGATACTAAGCTAAGAAATAGGTTCTTAGCCACGTTCCTTCAAGCTGTGCAGTCACGCTGTATCCGCATCCATCAGCTTCCTTCCCAACTTCTAGAGCAAATCTCAGTGGTGACTAAACGTGACAGAGAACTACAAGGTTTCAGCAAGATTACGTATCCACAAGCATCATGACCACAAGTACCAGGTAAAATAGCAAACCCCTACTAAAAGCCTGGGCATGAGCTGCTCAGAGATTCTGCCTGGAGCTGTGGTTGGGACCATGTTATAGAAGGAAAACCTCTGGAACCGCATTTAGATGTTACACAGAAGAGCTTGCCTTTCTTACACAGATATCCCAGTTTTTTACTAGTCTACGAAACAAAATATTTCCCAAGTTAAACCTTGATGTGTAATGCTCAAATAGGCCAACACAGAGTTTGAAGCCAATCACTTTTCCCAGTAAGTATTGTATATAAGTTATAGGGTTAAAACAAGCCATTTTCTTATCACCTCTTTCTTTGCACCTTCAGAATGAAGATTATAGCTACAAATGAATGAAGACCTGAATTAATCTCTTTTCTGCCTTGTCCTGGCTCTGAGGAACAATTCTGCTTCTCACTGGGAACAGCACTATACTAACAGGAGAAGGATTTATTGTTTTTTTCCTAAGTATTCTATTTGGAAACACTTTCCCTCTGTGCCTGATACGCATCATGGGAACAGTTAGACTAAACAAGAGATGGTTTATTACTCTTTTTCTGACCAAAAATAGCTAGGTTAAAGACAAAATCCACACACGATACTCTGCTATTTCAGTCAACTGGATAAAAGTTCTTTAGAATGCCATACCAGATAACACATGATGGACTTCATATCTAACATCCACCTTACAAAGGAAATCTAACACTTCAGTCAACAAAACAAGGTTTTGTTTTTTTGTTTTTTTTCAAATGAACATGGGAAAATCTCTAGCACAACAACTGCATTTTAATTTTCAGAATGGAGAAGCAATCAATCAGTGCTTTAAAAGGAGGGGTATTAATTAAAAAAGTAGTCAAAGAAACAGAACTAAGAATGAGTGTGATTGCACAGTGTCATTTTACAGCAATGACATAGCATTTACAAGTTGCCAGCGTTCTTAGTAAAAAACTAGCTATAAGTCACAAAAACCTTTGCTGATTTCATCATGAAGTGCAGCTCTTCCAAATGAGTATCATCAAACTCAGTGACTTAATGTACTGTGAACAAACCCCAAACTGTGATATTCCAATTTACTAATTTTAGCACCTTCATTAATACTTGCTAAATCAGAAACAGGGCTGGCAGAGAGATTTACAGAACAAGAGAGCAGACAACAGTTTCACTCAGTTTTGTAGAGAAATGCCAGAACAAAATGAGAAAATGAAGTTACAAAACCCTTGGCAATAAGGAGAAAGATAAAGGATTAAAATGTATTTATTTACAGCTATAGGCAGGAAATCTTCAAGAGGAGACTTGGGCACAACCCCTGCATGATGTATTTTGGGAAACCAGCTACCACAACCCCTACCATCACAAATAGCAGCCACTGCAAAAAGCCTTAAGGCACAAAGAAAGATGCTGAAACGGGAAGCTGTAAGCCTGATCAGGTTTGTACTGCAGGGAAATTGCACTCTCTGTTTACTAACTTATAGCAAAGTATCCGCTATCTTCCATCTGTCTGGGGTTTCTTAGGATACTGGTACGTTGGTCAGCATTTTATCTGTATTCTTTCTGTATTTCTGTAGACAGTCTCTCCTATAGAGAGGTTTAAAAATCTGTTAACAATTTTTTCTTTTGTATATAACATTCATGCCAAATTAAGTTATTTTCTTCGCACACAAAGCAATGCAGGTCATTAAGTCGGCAACAACGACCTTGGATGCACAAGCCACTGTAGCAAACCTGGTGTTACTGTTGTGATCTCAAGTGCCTTTCATTGAGTGAAACACTAACAGCAGAAAGATGGTCCCTACAGTTCCCCTTTGGAAAGGAAGGCAATGGAAAGATCAACAAAGCCGCCAAAAATCACGTGTGACAGAGGGAACCATGAAGGACTGTGTCCATCTCAAGCTGCCTGCTCCAGAAGTGCAGCCCTGAAGCCAAGTACGGTGTCTCCCTACTCATCAATTGTCTCTTCTCAAACAAGGAGACAAGCATCGCGGCGTGGGAAGCCTGCTGGCAACTTGGGTTGTGCAATACACAGAGCATAGGAACTGCTAGTATCTGTCAGGTAGAACGGAAACGTTTTCATCGTAAGAGCCCTTCTGAAATTTTGATGACCCCTTCTTCCATGCCCAAACAGCCTGCTAAATTCTCCAAGCGCATTTTTGAAATATTTATACTTCTTTCTTCCATGCACAAATAGAGACTGGAATAGGGAAACTAAAACTTATTTTAAGAACAGTTCCTCCTTTAAAGGCAGTTAGAAGAAACTTTTCGAGGAGTATAAAACAAGCCGTGCCAAAATCCTGAGGTTTTGATACAACAGAGCATAACTTTTGTCTGATAAACCTTATGTACACTATTAAGTTTCACAATGAAAGAGCCATCCTCCCCCCTTAGATTTAGCTTACCTTACAACTCAAATTCTTATGATTCCTGCTTCTCTCTCACAGTTTCCTTCCTGTTCTTCTAAAGACAGAGAGCAGTCTTTTCTGTCTCTGTATTCAACTGCTTAGCTGCCCTTCCTGTCTCTTAGTTTCTAAAGACAAGTCAGTGCTTCATTTAAAGCTAAAAAAAAAAAATCAAGACATTTTAAATCACCTTACTAGTTAAAAATTTGAAGATACTTTACTACACTACACAAAGTTACCTTTTAAGTATTGTAACAAAAAGCTACGCATGGGATTCTGTGTCCCCATTTATTAACTGGTTGGGGGTTTTTTTGAAGCAGCTGCCTGAAGTGACTGCTGTGAAAAAACCAGACAGGATACCTCCCGAGTAGTACAGCTCGTAAAATACAAGTTCACTACTTTCTGAATTATGAACGCTTTGGGGAAAAAAAAAAAAAAAAGATATATATACATATATATGGAGAACCATCGCTAAACTCTCTTTTGTACTAATTACAATGATGTCTAACTGAAAACTCAGACTAATCTATCAGCAAAGACTCAATCACTTGATCATCTAACATTTAGTAAAACGGTCTCTAATACAGAGGAGAAGCAAGCATCCTTCCCCCATCTTGTTCTGTATAATCCACTGTGCTTTCCCAGATTAGATTCTATTTCAAGGCTTTAAATTTTGATTAGAAGTTATTTATTGCATACAATTTTATTTAAGGAGCAACAATCCCCCCTTTATACTACACTTTATTTTCCTTCAAAGGGTTTGTTAATATTGCGTATCCCCAAGCTGTTAACAGCTCATGGTCGGTTTTAGCACGTCACCTGACTGTTCAGAAAGTAATTACCTTCACCAGAAACTGTGGCATACCAGAAAATACTGATATAACATCTTGGCTGCGACCTACTGCTAAGAGGCAGGAGTAAGACATGCCTGTTTTTCAACTAGATGAAGCCTTGAGTTGTTAAGGACTATGGCAACTTCTGCCAGATATTTTGAAATCTTAAGCTTTTGGCCAGAGTAAACAAGATTTGTACAAGGCTTATGAGATAAACTACATATTTGTGCTAACTAACAGCATGTTGCTTCATTCTTTAGACAAATAAGCACATATACATAATGCTGTACATGAGATCCTCGGCTTAAAAACACAAGTTTCATTTAGCTTTTCTGTACATAAACCAAGGTGATTCTGTTTTTGCCAGCACCACAGAGCTGTATCCTGGTTATTTATAAAATATACACAAAGGCTCCTTACTTTTTCTAGAGCTGAAGAGTCCCATGCACTACCTTGAGCACTCATATCTGTAGACACTCTGGCGATAAGAGACCGAGGACAAAGTCAAACATACTTCAGATGTTTGGAATTAAACAAGAGATTGAGGAGAAGCACAAGCTGCTTTTATAAAAGGGCAAAGGCTATCTCAAAAAACAAACACACACATTTTTAAGTCCTTTTCAAAGTGCCAGACAGCAAATTAAACTTCCCAATTCCAAAAAAAAATAAAAATAAAAAAAAAGCTTACTGCTTACCTTTGAATATTGAAATCTACTATGGGTCCATATGTTAGGAAAATAAGGACAGACTAGGATTTTTAGTAGGGCTATCAGCATTATTAGTGATTATTAGTGCCTCTTTCAAAATAGATTTCTCAAAGAATCAATTAATAGATATTAAGTATCAGAACTAAGCCATTCCAGCTCTTCTAGCTAATACCCACCGCAGTCTTATGAAGCTCCTAGAGATTCAGCACAGGGACTAGTGATCACCAGCCATCTAACTAACGTTACATTTTCTGGACTGTTACAGTTGAAGCTTATATAACAAAACCAAAGAGGCCGTAAATATGAAAACACTCGGGCGAAGGTAAGTATTTAGCCATCCAAACCCACAAAAACTTACTGAAACATCTGGTTTAAAGACAAAGAAAAGGAAATGTACTTACTGCATGTGTGTAACAGTTAGCAGCATGTTCATAGCATGTGGGTTTGTAGCGGCTGTTTGCTGGAGCTGGGTGGTTCATGAACCTGTGGAATAATTAAGAGGCATTTTTAGGAAAGTTAATAAACCATCTCTTTGGACAAAGTGTCATGAAGGGATACCTCCAACCTAGCAGTGTTAAAATTGTAAGTACAGACATGTTAAAGGTAACTTAAATAAGTCGTAAGCTCTCTTAACAGAAGAGAGATGTTAAATAAATTTCTGTGACTGCCTGTCACAGTGGATGGTTATATTTAATAAAGACTTTGCACACAGAGGTCAGACCCCGTCTTTTCTGGCAGCTTGGTCAGATGAAGAGTGAACTATTTCCTATTTAAATGACATAATGTGGACTCAGAGTGCTCTCAAAATATGGACTTCATCATAGCTGGCAAGGGTAACTCTTCTGTTAAGAAGTTCTTGAACCTACAGCAATATTCCAGTTCTATAACACCTCAGAATAAATCAACTTGAACATTGACTTTTAATTAATTTTTGTGTTTGGAGCATTAGATGGCTTGATTTGTCTTTGAGGCTGATCCTATCTTTTGTCTGTAACTGAGCTGCAAGCTACACAGGGATGAAAGGAGACTCTAATGGTTAACTCCAAAGGGGAAGAGTTTCAACAGGTTTACCATATACATTTCATCTTTTCCTTTAAGAATTTTCAAACATTACCTAACAAACAAACAATCACACCAAACACAGCCTATGCAAGCCAAACAAACACTGAAATTTGAGAAAGCTTTGGAAGAACTTCCCAATACAAACGTTGCATTTAACTACTCTAAAAAACCAAACACCTGAGTTGTTTCTGTGAAATTACACAATTTAAACCTGTGTATAGAAAACCTCTAAAAGACAGTATACATCTATATGCAACCAGACAGTCAAATCAAAGCTGTGACCTACTCCAGCGGCAGTACCGTGTGTGTTATTCCAGCACAGCCTACTAGCACACAAAAGCGATTCTCTTCCACGTTTTGTATTTAAAATTCCAGTTTACTCCAGACTCTGATAAAACTATGCACTGATAATTAGTCAAGTATCCAACAAGCCAGCAACAGCTCCACAACAAATACACAACATGTCTGTACACTCAGAACTGAGAGCAGCTCTGTTAGCTAGATTTATATAAAGAGCTTGCTAGCTAGCCTCTAGTACTCCCCACGTCCCTCCCAGTTTAAGTCAAAACTGGTCCTATTTTTATGGCATCCATAAAATATTGTCTGATCTTGAACCAAAAACAAATAACAAAAAAACCTCCAACCAGAATCCTGTAATTTGAGTAAGCAGTTCTCAAGTTCTGAGATATAAGACACTTGGTTTTCTTGACTGATTTATTAAGTGATTCGTAAACTTTTTTCCCTAAACTGATACATGAAAATTTAACAGAGTTGAGAAAATAACACAGTGCCACGATCTCTCTCTGAGTTGTGGCAATTTAAAAAAATCAAACAAACAAACAACTTATTAATACAAAGGATAAGAAAAATGTGAATTTCATTCACAGATGCCAATTATAAATGGTTGTTAGCAAATTAATAATCCCAGAGGAGTTAATATACTGTTAAAAATACAGCAATTCTTTCATCAGTGACAAATGACACCTTGCTGTCATCTCCAAGAGGATAATGACATTGTGGTCATACACACAGGCTTGCAGAACATTTGGAAAATAGTTTTGTTGCCCAGTGTGTACAGGTCTTCAACAGCTGCTGAAGGCCATCTCAGCATCCTCTAAAGATGGAACATTCAGTTTACTCAGTTCTGCTTCCAAGTTAGGAAAACATTTAAAAATAAAAGCATCTCTTGGCTGAGTTTAGTGACCAGGATAAGACTGCCCTTGCCCAACTCCATAAATTCAAGCCATGGGAAACCTTTCACTGATTACGTCTAGAATATTATTACATTTCTCCAAAGACCATGGTGGTACCTTAGAAGTCTCACAAGAAGCAGGAAATATAAAAATAAAAAAAAAATCCACAACAACTAAAGAACCCAAAGGAATAACCTTATCCTCAGCTTTATAATTTACGTTGTTCCAAATTTCTATATAAGATATTATCATCATCTAAAAATCTATAAATAATTGAAGGTAGCGTGCTAATGGAACCTTCTATGAGCCATTAGAAGATAACTTTTAAATTTTTTCCCTTTTCATTTATATTTATTTAGTAGAAAAGGTACTGGATCTTTCTAAAGCAGTCACAACAGAGCCTGGGGTAACGTTAGATTTCAGACAGAATTACGAACAAACACTTCAGAATGTCCATTTATTATTAGGACCCCTTATTCTCACTAATTTAAAGACAGCGTTATTAGCAGTAAAACAGAACACAAAGACTTTACCCAAACTATCCTTTCTGTGTTATCTAGACAAAGGATTGGGTTTTCCCCCTCCTTGTTTGTGCCAGCACAGGAGTGACACAAACATTTGTTCATCTGTGTAGCACCTTTAGGCTGGCAAAACAGACAAGCATCAGGTTTCAGATAACTTCACACTTTCAAAACACGTCAAACTTCTCATCCTTCAATTCCGATTATTTAAAACAACCAGAAAAATGGTTAGTGACATGGCTGTTGAACAGAAAGCTTTACTGGACTCCCACAACAGCTGAAACTTGCTTTTCTTCACCAGAGAGTTCCAGCAGAACAGCACCGTTAGCAACACTTTCCCCATCCCCGTCCCCTACATGTTTATACTACCACCACCACCACTACTGGTGTGTTTTGGCAGGAGAGGAAGACTTAGATTTTACCTCTACCTCAAAGAAAAGGATCTTGAAACAACCCAGTACCCAACTTTACTGTACATCTGACATACCCACACCTCTCCTTTCTGCAACAAGCTGCAAGCCCCAGGCAGCAAACGCTGAGCACATTTGCTTGGGTCACTACTCACAGAAAACATTTTCAGTAAAAATGAAAAGCTTCAGTTATTTCCCTATGTCTTTTTATTATACTATTTATAAATGTTACCAGGAACAACTCCAGAGGAAGGATCACTTAAAAAGTGGTTGAACAGGGCAATGATCCCAGCCAATGCTTCTCTGGAGTTTGTTTCATTTCCAGTTTGACAGTTCCCATTTAACGCCTTAAGAAACAGACCTGAAATTTGCAAATAGATGCTTTGTGATGCCACACTGAAGTACTCATCCAAACCAGGAAAAAATATTTTGACACATACAGTTTAAAGTCATTCATACACTCCTGCAGTTACACAGATGTACAATATTGCAACAGGAAGGCAGAAGAATTTGGTTTCTGATTTATTCACAGTCTAGAGGCAAAAACTGTTCCGTTCTTTCTTAAAGATAAATAAATAAACAAACAGCACCACCAACAACGGATGCTTTTTGTTTTCCGCCACATGAATACTGCAACACAGGGACATTGTTTTTGCTCCTATCTACAGCTCAAGCTTGCCTCTTCTGCAAAAGATAATTGTGAGGAATACAATCTCACCTTCCTAACAGTGGCAGCTTGATACCCAGCATTCAGGTGCTGTTTACTCCTCAATAAAAGCTCTCTAACACAACCATTAAGGCTATCATCAAATGCCCAGCAGTCTGATAAGGTCTCACTGAACTGGACTACAATTTACAGGAAATATCGTTAAGTGAAGCCTTTGGTTCTCTAACAAACCTCCAATGTATTCTTTAACAGGAACTCTGGTGAAACCGGAGCCGTTCAGTCAGGGGATATGCAGCATTATCTCACGAGAACACATAAATACGGCTCCATTTAAGATACTGACAATTCAAGACCTCCAGTACAAAATATTAGCTTAGTTCAGTATCAGAATTTGAAATTTCTGAAATTAACAGACTAATAACTACTTGCAGCCAGCCGTGAGGGCAGAATGCTTTTGCACTGAACTGAGTTATGAGTTCATTTTAATAATTTAAATGCATTCTTAAAGCTCAAGAACTACTCGAGGCCAAGGAAGTCCAAGCTTCATAATTTCACAGCACGCAAACAACTTTCCTCGATGAGCACATTCCCAATATAAGTGGAAAAGGGGTACTGAGAAAAACATGACAATTTAAAACAAGAGAAGAAATTCATACCCCTCCCTTTACGTTACTCAAACTTTGATCTTGAAATGCTTCAAATATTTAAAGTGTTAAACATATAGACTGATCCATTCTTTGTGAGAGACCTCTGGTCTCAAGTTCCTGTTCACATCCAAGGAGTGAATGCTGTGTGTTTCACAGTGATTCCAGAATTAAGATATCGTAGTATTTGGGAGAGAAAGGAGGAAGAAAAATCTCAGGGTTCTTAATGCTTTGTCTATGCGTGCAAACACAGCTTAGAAAAATAAATTATAAAAATCCCAAATCCATCGCACATATTTGTAAGGCATTTGTCTGATATCACAGCAAACTTATACCCAAAACTGCAGGAGGGAAAAGCAGCCTTCAGACCTCGCCTTATTCTTGATTCCCATCTGCCGAATGAATTATTCTTTGAAGCATGAAGTAAAATATCAGCAAAACCAGCAAGCACTGATAATAGCCTCAAAGATCTGGATTTTTTTAGTCTTTTCAGGAAGTACACTTCCTTTATTCAGCTCAAAAGGCCTCAAATTTCCCTTTACCAGCTTAAAAGCACATTACCCCTTCTGGTATCTTTTTTTTTCTTGTGCTTTCCAGCAGCAGGAGAGGCCGTTTAGACCTAATAAGCCATAAATAACAGCATATGAGGAACGGCAACAAGGTGGGAATAACTCCACAGAAACAGCCGTAGCATACTTTAAACAGGGTTATAAATTTAGACAGAAGCAAATTTTATGTTGCCTAGGCTCTTTGTTTTTGAGAGGAAATGCCAAAAAAAAAAAAAATCATGAGCGGGTCAAAATAGATCAGCACTGCATTCTCACAATGACTATTTAGGTAAGATTTTGAAGATATATAAATAGGTTTTTAAAAGGTTGATTTCTTTGACCAAATTGGTAGAGATTTCCTCTACAAATTCAGTCCATTCAGTTCAAAACAGAGCCACACTCCAGGACTAGGCACCTTCTTTCCTGGATTAGAAAATACCGAGTTGTGGTCTGCAACTGTTCACACAATCTTCACTATCGCTGAACAACTGAGTCACAGAAATAATTCCATCAGTACAGAACCAGACCGCTTATTTGGAAATATCAGTGAAATCACACTCTGTAAAGGTTCACGGACTTCCAGCATGATATGAGAGATAAACCAAAATCTGCAATACTCTGAGAACCCATTAACAATTGTGGCATCATACTTAGATGAGGTCATGGAAAAAAGTGCCACTGACCTCCCAAAAGACTCCTCAACCTTCCGGCAAGTATGAAAGGCAAAGTTTCAAGTGAAGAGTAGGGAGGGAACAGAGGTCACAGCAGGTGCTGCAGCACATCTGGGCAGGGTACCAGCCCAGGTGTGGGTCAGTACAGAAGCCAGGTCTGACCACATTCGTATTTTTCCCCTCTTTCAATTTTATTTCCCTTTCAGCACTTCGGCTTCGGTTCCTTGAGCAAGTTGCTGAAAGGCGAGCAGAACAGTCCTACAGCGGCATACCTGCTGAAGAAACTGAAGAAACCTGCTGAAGAAGCCATGGCAGAAACTGGTCTCATCTGGGAGACAGGCTGTCACTCTGCAGTTACCGCCTCGCATCTGGGCTTTGTGCAATTTATCACCTAAAGCCCACCTACGCACCTCGACCGCACCGTTACCCCACCCCGTGGGTCCCAGCAGCATCCCCTCCCGGGAGACCCCCCGACAAAGGGCACGGAGGGGCACGGCCGGCGCCTCACCCGGTCCCGGGGGCGGCCAGCGCGGCGGCTCCGGAGCCACAGGTCGGGCTCCGCCGGAGGCACGGCCGGATGCGTGAACCTTCACCCATTTAAAAGAGGGGAAGAAAGAAAGAACAAAAAGATACAGAGAGACATACAGAGCCTCCCCCCACCCCGCCCCTCCTCACACCCCGGCGGGACGGCGCTGCTCTCCCCGCCCGGCTCCGGCGATGCCGCGGGCCCTCAGCTCCAGCGACCGGCGCCTCGGCAGCGGGGCCGCGTAGGGAGACAGGAGAAATCGGGCGGGGGGACGGCAGAACCTCGGGTACCCCCACCCCAGCCCTCACAGCACCCCGAGCTGCGCCGCCCAGAGCCCCCAGCCCTAGCGTGGCCGCCCGGCCGGGGAGGGGTCCCATCCCTCGGGGCGGCCGGGGGCAGCGGGTCCGCCGCGATGGAAGCGGGGGCGGGATCCTCACCTCCGGAACCTCTCCTGGAGCCGCCGCATGGGTCCGGGCCGCCCGCCCGGGCCGGGGGTCGGGACGGGAGGCTGCGGGCGGCTCCTGAGGCTGCGAGGGCCGGAGTCCGGGCCCTCATTGGCGTGGGAGCCGCCGCGGCGCGCAGCGACGGCCGCCGCCGTCCGTCGGTGAGGCGCGGGAGCCGGGCGGGCGGGCTGGCTGCCGCTTTAACCGCCCTCTCGGCTGCTCTCAGCCCGCCTGGCCCGCGCTTCCCTCCGCCCCTGCCCGCCCACAGCGGCCCGGCCCGGCCCGCCCCCGCCGCGGCAATGGCGGGCGGGCGCGGGGCGGATGGGGGCGGTCAGGTCAGCCCGACTCCTCGGCGAGGGGAGGCCGTGGCTGCCGGCGCAGGCGGGTGTCCAGGCTCGGCCTGGAAAACAACAACAACAACAACAGCCGGAGCAGCGATGTCGGGGGCTGCGGGCTCCCCGGAGACCGGGGCTGCAGCTCATCCTCCGCGGCCCTGGGAGGGGCGGCCGCGATTGAACAGCGCCGAGTGAGGGAGATAGTGGTTGGATTGCCATTGTCTCAACACGTGCACCCAAATAAGCTGATAGATGAGGATTTAGCGATTTCAACACGCCTGATTTTTAAACTCCAGAAGCTGCAAGAGCCCTTCCACAGGGGATGTGGCGTGGGCAGACCCAGGTGCTGGGCTGCAGCGCAGGCCCTGGCCTGGGGGCCCTCACCCGCCGAGGCCTGCCCAGCATGGCACTGGAGCTCAGGAGAGTACAGCAAAACACTCCTTTATTCCATAAAGCGGAATAATTCACTCCACCCTGAATCGAGGTTACCGTGGCTAGCCTGCTTGTGATAACCTGGCTAGCTGTCTTCCTAGTCCCCCCAGCTGTAAGCCATAAACCTTTATCTACCCGAAGCAGCTCCTCCCAGCAAGGGTTATCCATGAGTGAAGAGATTGTCAAGCATGTTTCCGTAAGATTAATGCAGTGTTGCCTTGTGTCGTACAAATCATGGCATGAATTAGGAAAATATTAAATTCGATTAAAACTTCTGTCTTCTAATCTAAGATCTTGTTTACAATGGGATTTTGAACAGTTCCAGCCTTCAACAAAAGCAATTAGTACAGGCACACCAAAGCAAACCACCGGTTTAAACAAATAAACTATACCTAGCATCAACATATTTTATGGTAGAGCTGACCAGGCAGGATCTGCTGACCGCTGCTGCCATGGTTTGTAAGTCAGCTCCCCAGCCGGACGTGCCACCTCTGCCAGGTAGCCACATCCAGCACAGGCAGCAGAAGGAAGGGTGAGCGTCATGACTTGGCTGGCTGTCAGGATAAATACGGCTTTTCCTGCCCCTCAGTCCCTTTTCCTAACTCTTCCTACATGCTGGGAGTGAGCAAACGATTAGGTGGTAATAGCTTTGTAAACTGTCATGGCAAGACTCGGCCCTTGGTTTCTGTAGTTTCAGGATGGAATAAGCTCTTCTGGTACAAACGGCAGATTTTGGACTCCAGCAGGGGCTTGCTGCGAGGGTGGCTGGGGCTGGGCTAGAAGACTACCGCAGACAGCCAGTTGCTCAGCTTTGCTGAAAGGGGAGGGCAGAGCTTGTTGCTGGAAAGGAGAGCTCCTGAAATGCAGAGCCAAGCTAGTTCCCTGGGAAACACTTCCATTAATCTCAGTGAGGTATCACTGTTAATAAGTTGGTACAATCCATCATCTGATTTAACAGTGTCACTGCTAGTAAAGTTTCATATTGCTTATGTTAGCTGTTAATCCAAAAGGAGCAAAGTTTGAGGACACCACTGAAAAACCCGGTCACACACTCATGGCTGAACATCGGAAGCCCCAGTAGTATCCTAATAACGTGGCTTTACTTTGAGGTATTTTGTGATGGCTCAGCTACCTTCCTTCGCAATACCACATACCCATCCTTGCATTCCCCTATGACTGCCCCAATAATTCGCTCTTTCAGGCTGTAGAAATGTTCAGGAATGTGTGACATTATGGACACTGTGACTGGAAGGCTGGCTTCTTTATGCTTCTGGTAAAAAGCTGGACTGACTCCTGTAAAATGAATCTGCTGAGACCTTCAAAGGTGCACACAGAGGCATTGCATTTTGTCTCTATCATCTCTCACACCCTCTGTTCCTCTTTAACTCTTTTGTCTCTTCCCCAACCACTCGCATTTTCATTTCCTTCCCTGCTGCCTTTGACATTTGCTCTAGACTCTACCAGCAAATGTGTCACAGAGAGTTTTTCTCCTCACAGTTTTCAAAGCCTGTTTTTCCACCTTTGTTCTGTGGTCACAGATCTCACAAATTGCGAGATCTTTAAAACAACAATTGGTGTGGCTTCCTGTTGCTGGAGCATCAAACATTTACAGATTCAAGATAAAGATAAAAAAAAAAATCACTGTTTCAAAGTTGTTTACTTTGAATGAAAATAAGAGCATTCAAATAATGAAGCTTGACCAAGAGGAACCAGGTTAAGAAGACCACCAGCCATCATAACAGCAGTGATGAGACTGGAAGATTTTAAACTGAAAGTCTGTGTCTCTTAAGGATACCATTAAATTACTCAGCATAGATATTATTCAAGCAATTCTGACCAATAACATATTTTTAGTGCCAGTGACTCTTGTTGAATTAATCTCTGTAATTGCTTTTTACGATCTAGTGAATCAGAATGCCTTTTAAAAAAGTCACAACAAAGGAAACTCCTTATTATGGGCCAACTAACTATTAAATCTAAATCCTAAAAATTGGCATTAAGCATACAAAATTAAGGAAACAAAAACCTTATTAGTTTGATTACTCTTGTTTACAAAGTATGAAAGGAAATAAAAACCCTTCAAATACCCAGTCCATTTGATTAAAAAATGTTCTCAAGACCAGAAATTATATCATAGTGGGTTCAGCCAGAAATGTATTTTAATAGATGAGTCAGGGTTACAAGAAGATGGAAGAACTTTCCTTACTGAATGCATCCCTGCTGTGGGGCACTACCCCATAGTGCATTTGGAAGAAGGAGCAATGTTTTGAAAATGAACAGCCAAGGGCTTGTTAATAAGAAATTTAACCTATTATTTTTTCATTAGGCAAAGAGAATTTAGTTCTGCTCAGGGCTGTGAGGTATTTGTAAGGTGGATTGTCCAAAATGAACTTGGCAATCCCAGTTTGATGCCTGATAGACGCCTGTTTGACACCTAATGGAAGGTGTTTGCATAGCAAATCTGTTACTAATTGCAATTCCTGACAGTCTCAGCAGTGAAGTCAGTGAGTACATGAGCTGTGTGGTTTGCCCTTATTATTTCTAGGTCAAATTTTAGCCATGCAGAATCTCCTGCCGGTCCTCCACAGGCACTGTCTGCTTGTCTGGGGATGGAGGAGTTTGTATTGCTGGACTATTTATGGGCATTAAATTAACACACACAGACATACGTAATTTCTCAATCAGGCATCAAATGCTTTTATAGGATTCTGCAAACAGGGACACCAAAGTGAGGTCTGTACTTTTCACTGCATTACAAAATTGTCTTGGGTTGCACAAATCTATCAAACGAATCTATCAAACTTGCTGAAAGCTTCCCTTTCCCCGCTCAAGATGAAATTTCAAGTACTATGTGAGATGGCAGTGGTGAATGAAATTCTATGAGGAGGTTATATTAATAAAACTAAACATCTCACACAAAAGTTTAGTTTCTTCTAGCCATTTTGGCAGGTTCTTATTGTAAGCCTGCACAGTAACTTGTCTGATTTGTTAAACAGATAACAGAGAAGCAAACATTCGTAAGCAGCCCCACGGTTGCAAAAGCGGATGTATCGTGACAAGACTTTGCTAATCATAGAATCACAGAAAGGTTTGAATGGGAAGGGACCTTTAAAGCCCATCCAGTCCAACCCCCCTGCAAGGAGCAGGGACATCTCCAACCAGACCAGGTTGCTCAGAGCCCCATCCAACCTGGCCTTGAGTGTTTCCTAAAGCTCTGATGTTCCCAGGTACTTACTTTTTGGAGTTGCCAGTGGTAAAGGCTGACTTTGGAGGCAGCGCGGCAGCACGCTATGGCTGAGGAACCTCTTAGGACATTTAGTGCAGCAGTGAGGCAAGCTGAGCAGCACGGGCCGTAATGAGGCGCAGGGAACAAGTTTGACAGGTGAAACTCCTCTCCACTCCCAGTCTACACGGGAGAATAAATCAAGCCTTTCTGGTAAATAAGGGTGGAGAAAAAATACCCTTCTGCCTTCTTTTGACTTAATAACAAACAGAACATGAGGATCTAGCCCTCCTCTCTTAGGGGTGTACATGATAATGGAGGAGGGTGATGGTTTCACTAAGGTTTGATTTAGAAGCTTTAGAGGTAAAGCTCTTTCCCTTCCTTAGATTTAGAGACCAAATTCTGAAGTAAGCATGGTTGTAACCAAGTGCCTGCTTCAGACATGTGTGTGGGCATGGTAGAAATACATTCTAAAAAAGATCTTCTTGGCTCATGAAACATAACTTCCTGATGCAATTTTTGAAGGCAATTCTATTTCTTCTTCAATTTTCTAACACAAAATCAGTTTTGCAATAAGGTGGACTGTATAACCAGGACAGCAGTAGGTCTTGGCTGAGCCCAAGCACTGTGAGCTCCTCTTTGGGCTCCAGCTGACGAGTAAGTGCGAGCTGTGGGGAGCTCTGGATCACTGAAGGGAAAGCTTGAGGTCGTGCTCTCTCTTAGTGTGTCATCAAACACGTCTCTGTGGTACAGATCAAGAGGGCAAATCAACCCAGAGCCCTTCAGAGAAGGACTTGGGCTTTCTGAGCACATGTGAGGACACATGGCGGCAGAGCTGCCCTGTAAAATGTCATGCTGTGGGTCTGCACCAGGACAGGGTTCTGCAGGCAGCATGGATGTAGCTTTTTTTTTTTCTTCTTGCTACAAACTGACCCAGTTTTCTGCTTTATCTAACAGTCTTTTGAACATGGTGTGAAGGAGAAGCATCTCTTACTGAAATTCATGTCAATGGTCTTGTGAAATCAGTGCCTCTCCCTCCCTCAGCCTTCCCCCCGTCTAATTAATAAGGTCATCCCACTGAAGGCAGGCTTATAAATAGCTTTCCAAACACTAATGGAATTAGTTCTGGCCTGGACAACGTTTCCAGGGTGACACAGGTATCTAAGAAGGGCTGGTTCTTTGGCGTATACAGCCACTTGCAGTGGAAATATTGAAAGATAAACATTTACTGATGTCACAGGGCTCTTGCTGCCAGCATTAAACATGAAACGAGATTACATCATTACCTAGTAATATAATAGAAAAGATTTACTGCAAGTAAAACAGTGATTTTAGAGGGATGTACCTTGTATTAGATTAGATTAGGCTAGATAATAAAATTTCAAATTCTGCGGAAGGTTTTTCTTTTGTCAGTATTTTGGAGAAATGTCTTTTTCACAGCCACAAACCCACAAGACTTTGTGGGTACAATAAACAGTTACCTTGGGAAATAATACAAAGGTACTTCAAGTCCATAGGAATCTTTAATATGAGAGCAATTAATGGGAAATGAGTAGTGTAGCTATAAACTCTCAGAAGAGGGTGATGTTTTAAAATTATTTGACTATTTAAATTATCTGTGAACTGAGCCACTGAATCCCTTTGAAAGCAATGGCTGAATTATTAACATTTTAAAGTTTAGTGTGAGTCTGGAATTTTATAATAAAAATAAAACCTAAATATGTCATTGAAAATGTTTGGTCTGATTGTTTAGAAAACTTAAGTGAAAATGGAGACATAAAATATGTTGGTTGTTCACTGATTTAGAGACTTCAGCTCAATGAGAGCTAAGCACCTAAACAAGAGACAGACATGAAATTACAATTTGATTATCTATGTGACTAATGAAGTTTAATTGCATCTTCAGGAAAATAATGAAGAAAGATTATTTCGCAGTCATTTGCTCTGTGTAACAAATAATAGTCCTGCCATGTACTGCGTTTGAAGACAAGCCTGTTTCTTGTAGTAAATAAAATGACATTGATTTCAAAATGCAGATTGGGAAAACCAGAGATGATCACATTTGATATTAATCTTTTCAAAGAAAGGAAAATATGAAAAGGTCTTTTTTTGGAAGTTGCTAAGATCCTGTGAAATACTTGATCCTAAAAGCACAGCTTCCAATATACCAGTTGTTGAGACTGTTTCAAACAGTGATATTTTTTCCTCGTTTTGATTAGCAAACTTGCGTTCATCTGGATTCATGCTGTACCTCAGCATGCTGTACCTCAAATGTATTTCAACCAGTAACATTTTCTAGAGATATCACATGGATTTATTTGTTACAAAGAGAACTTTCTGTTAAAGTGAAAAATCAAATTCCTCCTTGTTGCATGTTACGCATTCGACCTTCTCCTTAGATGAAGAAGTTGACACAAGGGCAGGAAGTGCTTTGTGTAACTGCAACAAGATCGCATCCTTAGGGAGGGAGGAGAGAAAAGCAGCTGTTGTCAGTCTCCGTACTGGCCTTGGACCAGCTGCACAAGTTCTGAGTCATCAGATGAATCAAGTCTGTTAATGACTGCAGAGAGTTGTTACTTCAAAAAGTACAGAAATATCCTCTTTTCGGATATTGATTCTGTAGTATTTCCTTTGGGAAGCTTTAGTCATAAAGGTACCAGATTTCAAGGCTTGTTTAGAAATAACAAACGTCAGGGGCTTTTGGCTAATTGCACCACAAACAAGATCAGGGATTTGAACCTGCTGGTTATGGCTGAGTGGCCCATAGCCCTTGGAATACCTGTCAGTTCCTTCAGCAGAAATCAGTATGTGATTTAAACAAACAGGCAAATAGGAGTTTATTAAAAGGCAAAATAAAGGTAAAATTCACTCATAAAGAGAGTTTTGTACACAAGGCCAAATCAGGACAACCTGACTCAGGAGCTAAGCAGCTGCCGTTGTCTTCAGGTTCAGTTTGGAGCACACTGTCAAGAACCCCTGAAAAATCACAGTTCAGTTTCTTCAACTGAAGGGATAATAGAATTAAAAGTTATGAGATTCTGTGTTGTAGTAGCCTGCCTTAAGGAAGTCTACAGCAGAGAATAAAGAATTACTCTAACTGTATTATAACAATATCTGTCCTTTCAGTGTCTCAGCAGATCCTAGGAGATGGCAACTCCCACCCCATCCTTTGGTTGCACTGATGGGTCTCATTATTGTGACCTGCAGAGAAAAGCAGCATCACCAGCTGCACCTCACTCTTGGAAAAAAAAAAAAAAAAAAAAAAAAAACATTAATTGCCTTCTTGCAGATGTTGGATTTTGGCATCCATGCTAAGCCTCCAAAAGTGGAGGCTTTTGAAGATTTTTTTTAGCAACATGTTACCCATGCAGAACAAATTATTTCTCTTTGGCCCCAATATTTTATATATCCACAAATTTTTGCATTTTCAAAAGTAAATGAAAAATGTTCACACTTATACCAAAGCCAGAATAAACCAGTTCAATCTTTAAATCCCTTTCCACAGGCAAAGCAGACCATCTTTAATCGATGTTTATGACATTGACAAGCAAAAACTTTTGCCCTGCTTTTTTCTTCCCACCATTGGGTTTTTGCTCCATGGACATATCTGCCATCCGTAATCACTCTTAGTACTTCATTTTTGACATCACAATCAATGAAGTGAAATAAGCTGCTACTTAATGGGTCTGACATAAAATCCATTTAAGTTAACAGAAAGACTCTCATTGTTTCCTGTCAGCTCTAGGTCAAGCCTAAAGTGAAGAGAGGGGGTAGAATTTAGCTCGTCGTTTGTCATTGGAGAGGAAATGATTTTCACATCTCATTTGGAGTGCTTAGAGATTTTAAACGTATTTAGTAAAAGAAAACAAATTGATTTATTGTCAGTGGTTAAATTGGTTGAAATTTTACTCTGATTGGATAGTCTCTCATTTTGAGATGTTTAAGATCAGTTTGCTTGAATGATACTGTATTTAAGATTGTATTTTAGCTTAAAATGGTACCTAGTTTTCTGAATATTTTTGAAAAAAAAAAAACAAATACAGGAGATAAAGATGAAGATGAGTGGAAGTCAGTTGAAGAGGTGCCTGGCTGCCCTGCGTGGGTCACAGAACCCCGGCTCGCACAGGGGCTCAGCCGCACTGGCAGGGGCTGGCGGGGCCCAGGAGCCAGGCAGCCTCTGAACTCACTGTGCCCTTCCTGCCAGCAACGCGTGAGGCTTCCTCACAGCGCATCCCGCTGACAGCTGGTTAGGTGGTTTTTTTTGGGTTTTTTTTTTTTTTAGTTTCCTTAAATACATTTGGAATGGGAGAAAACATTTATACTCCAATGCACAGCATTCTCTCAGGTCTTTCAGGTTTTGTAAACAGACTTAATAAAATCTGAAACCAATTTTCTGTTGCTTGCAAATGTTTACAAATATAACTCAGAAGTAAAATGAGTGTGTTCTTTGCTAGAGCCCAACAGACATCAGCATACTGTCCCTGCCATAGCTCCCAACCTAAATAATGCTTGTCAGCCTTGGAAAGAGGGAGCAGAGGGGCTGGCAGGGACAAGAACAGCCGGGTGATCGTCTGACTTGCAATTCCCCTGATATGTTGAGAGACTTTTTTTCCCAGTCCTTCTGCAGAAATAACTTATGGTGTTCAAGGACAAAAATCCAAACATTCTTTCTCTTGCTTGTGGTATGTTCTAAAGAGTAGAAGGCGTTCTCTTTCAAAATGTCCCTTCTGGACACTGGGAAATTCTTGCTATGTCCCATTTAATCACTGGTGGACAGGCCAAGTTGCTGAGAGGTTAGAGGACTTGCAAGAGACAGTGGCATCAAGAGGTTTCACTCCAGTGCAAATTTGTCTACTGGGCTAGCAAACAGAGTGATTGCAAAATGAATGTTACTGCCATGAGCAACCTTTGTGAGGGCTTGCCTCCAGCATCCAGTTAATTTTCACCCCATCCTTGAGACAGAGTTGTAAATTGTGTTATCTTTGGTGGAAGGGATAAGTTTTCAAACAGACTCTGACCTGACTTCTCTCTCTGTTGTGGTGGGTGGACGTCTGTGGCCTTCAAGTGAGGTAACGGCGTGACTGACCTTACACCGGTGAGACTCTCACCCATTGCATAACTGCTGGAAGGCCTACAGGGAAAATACCCTTAATAACTGGGAGGTTTTTAGGTGCCAGTTGGACCATAAGTGGATAAGCAACAATCCAGGGGGCACAGGAGTCCCTCAAGCTGTTTTTTAAGATTGGACCCTCAGACAGCAAATTCCTGTCCTCCGGATTCCTGGATCTTGAGGCTCAGCTACCCATATTTACAAGGAGAAGATAAATTGGCTTAACAAAATCAAGAAATAAACAATGTCCCTGATGAAGAGCTGAAATAGAGATGTCTGTATGTACAGAGTATGGCTTTTCAGAAACTGCTCCTTCCCTGGGGCTGTCACTTCTGGGCTGTCTCTGGTTATGGGAAGAGAGGAGCAGGAGGCCTCACCAGGGCTCACCTTGTTCTGCTGCACTGAACGTTACAGCCTTCTTATCTGTAGCTTGTGGATGCAAAATTGCAAGGCCACGCTTTTAGGAGCGGAACGCAGAGCCTTGGAAGAAGGCCACACTTTAAAAATCTGTTTCCTCAGTAGCTTCCCCCATGGCCGGGATGCCGCACTGGCAGCAGATCAAAGCCTGGGAATTCCTGAGCTGTGCTTGGACCATTCCTCCCGGCTAAGGTCACACCACTCTCCTCCTTTCTGTTTGGTTTTAGCAGGATCAATTTTATAAATTGCAGGGCGAGATGCAGCCCCAGTGCGAGAGCGAGGACGGGGAAGGTGTGCTGCAACTTGCCTGGCGGGTGGCCGGCAGCGCGTCACGCAGCTCACCGCGGCTGTGGCATCTGCCCGTGCCCTCGGCTGGCCCCTCGCTGGCAGCTGTGCCCCGTGCCGCTGTTATCGACCGCACATGACTCATTTCAGACAGCCTCACATCTAACGTCAACAGGAATGTTGATCTCTGAATTGCTACCAATTCTCTGTGATTTTACTGGAGTCTTGTAAGAGTGTTTTACTTAAATACTAGCTTTTTTAGTTGTAGAAAAGAACCCCAAAGCTATTAGTTCCCCTGGCGCCGGGAAAACCTCTGCAGAGGTTTCACTGAAAATGACAAAAGTTTTAATCAGAATTTTCTAAGGCACATTTCAGTTTTTCCGTGGAAATCCAAATTCCCATATTTTGGCAGTAGAGCTCCATCAGGTACATTTGAACTAACATGAACTATTTAAAAGATCTTTAATGTTCCCTTAAGACTCGAAGGAGGGAATCTCCTTCGAGGAAAGATGCCCCTCAGCAGGGGACAGGTGAGGAGGGCCCCATCTCTCTCCTCTTGTTCTAGATTTTTGGGGAGCAGAGGCCCAGCCCTTGGGCAGTTATATCAATCCCAAACGGAGGGGCATACCACGGCTCCCCTGGCACGCCTGCAACGCGGGTTAAAACAGATGGTCCTCACGCTACAGGCTGTGCAGTGCAATAGACATTAGTGCTGCTTTTAGTCATCAATATGTTGCTATTTATAGATGACTGATACTTTAAAATCTCCAGATTATTCATATTAAAAGGGTGTTTCTTTTTCATTTGAGACTTTATGCTGTCATGCAGACATCTCCATAATTAAATGTGTGCTCGATTCTTTCTGTCTCCGGTTAAGTAGACACTAATGGGGAACTTACTAAAAACAACTGCCAGAAATGTTCCTCTACTTAAACTTCAGAAATATTAATATCAAATTACCATGATGATACAAGTCCAGTATTAAATCACTAAAGGAAATCAGGGCTAAATGGTTTTGGGTTTGACGATAGTTTGTTCAAACTGTTATTTTTATTACTGTTTTCTTACAGGTACAGCAGAGACCTGTGCTCCACCACACAAGGGGTAGTTTAAAAAATAAACATTTTTAAACACAGAATTTCTCCACCTACAGCATAAAAGAATAGTACCAAAGTTGCAAAATCAAAGGCCTTAACATTAGGGAGCGCTGGAATGAAAGTCCACTCTAGCTTAGTCCTTCTGTATGTCTAATATGGCCCAGTATTTAACACCACAATTAAACAGTATTTTTCCTGCAGGAAAAATCACACACTGGATAGACTATATGCACTTTGGGAGCTGCTATTCACTATTTCATTTTCTCTTTACTTTAGTATGTGGCCTAAGGTTTAATCCAAACTGGGAGGGAGAGGTCTTACAAACTGCAGTTTCAATATTCGGATCCTGGGTCATTTGCAGAGCAGTCCTAATCTATCTTGTGCACTGAATCTGCATGCTAACATTTTTCCTGTAAATTTTTTTGTCTTTAGAATTATTTTTTTTTTCCCTATGGTAAGAACAGCATCTTCTGACGCAGTGACTGCAGGAGAGAGAACTGCCTGAAGCTGGCAAGTCTCATCGGGTAAATAACCACCTGCATTGGGCGTGCTGAGGTGTGGATGCTCATGGCTAGATCCTCCGCTCACAGGGTGCAGATGGACGCTTGTGAGAATCAGATATAGATGGAATTGTACTGGGGGTCCCAAAGGTGCCCTTTTTACAGCCACTACCAAAAGGTCTTCCCTGTGCAGGAGGATTTCCATCACTGCAGCACTGCTCTGGCAAGGCTCTCCCCTCTATTCGCTGCTGTGGAGCTGGGGCTGAGCCACACGACCTTCAAAATGAGCTGGAGGGCCATAACAAAACCAAAGCTGGATCAAGCCCTTTGTAACAAGTGAGTGGGACCTTAAATGGAGATGTTGTTTGTACTCATCCCTTTGCTGCTTAGGAGCAGAGAACAAATATTTGTACAACTGCCTTCACAAGTCCAGTTCACACAAACCCTCTCCCCTCCCTGCAATAAAAAGCTGCCAAAAAAGGTTGGCTCTCCATTAAACCTTGCTGTGGGTGATAAAACCTGCCTCCAAACTCAACACCAAACGTGACATGACAGGAACGAACCGGCCGTTGGCTCAGCTTCGGGGGGCAGATCTGCAGCTGGTGTCAAGAGCCGCGACTGCAGGGCAGCCGGTGTGAGCCGGGGCCGGTCTCTGGACCCTCACTCTGGCTGATTCACTGCACAGCTTTACATCCCAAATCCTGCTTTTTGTACTGAAATGTAAAAGCACAAACCAAGCAGTTCAGAGTCTCTGTTTCAGTCACAATTTACCCGCTGCAGCCAGGGTTTGATGGAGAACAGCATCATGAAGACACCAGCTCTGCTCATCAGTACGTCCATCTTAGCACCCGTGAAGGACTGAACAACCAGTGAGGGACTGCGTCCCAGTCATCTGCTACTGGTTTTGAAGCTGTGTGAGGATGGACCCCAGTAAGGGTTCCCACTCTGACCCCCCACCACACACTGTGCACCCAGCTGCTGAAAAAGGGCTCACTGCAGCGTGGGCTATGGTGTATCTACACCAACTGGAAATTTTTTGGATGCTGGAGAGAGTTCCCAGCTTGGAGAAGAATGGGACCATAGCCATCCTTCCTCCAATGTTCAGAGTAGGTGGCAAAGCTGTTCTTTTTTGTTGTCAAAAATGGGCATGATAGCAGAGGACAAAGCCTGAGCTTGAGCTAAGGACGTGGGAATGTGGGCAGCCACTCCGCGTGCCTGCCCCGGTGAGCTCTGCCAGCTCACCTCCAGCCCTGACCTCGCGCAGCCCCTGTTATTCCAGCTCCTGAGGCCAGCTCTGAGCAGCAGCTTTGTCCTTAGCACAGGAGAATGGTTTGTTTTGATAGCAGGATAATTAATGTCCCTCAGCTCCATAGCTGTAAAATCCCCGGGGAGACAAGGCGTGTATAATTTTTACTGCGCCACAGCTAGGTAAGCGTAACACAATATTCCTACGGGAATGACCATGCTGAGCTACCTGGCTGTAAAAACCGCAGCTCTTTTCCTCATTTTATAGTGGCAAAGCTGGTATCTATTAACCATCCCACTTGGAAAAATAACACCCAGCTCCCCAGAGAGGCCAAAGTCAGAAACTGTCAGCGATGGCAAACTTTTTTTGACATGATCAAGGAAACTACAGTCACGTTTCTCACACTAGGACTTCAGGCAGCATCAAAGGAGTAAGCCTTGTCTTCTGTTGCCCCACAGGTGAGAGTGAAGCTTTTTTTTTGTTATAGAAAATGGGCTAAAACCAGCATAGGCTAAAGCTCTCCTTCATCAAAGAACCCCTTGGCTACTGGCAGAGCCTACCCTGTGCAGAGCAGTCCCGTCCTGGAGCAGCATTGCTGCGGGACTCCGGTCATGATTTAAGGCATAAGGGAACCTTATATATGCACATACATCCCTTCACATGGCAACATCCACATTTACATACAGCTGCTCCATCCAGATTTTACCCTGATTTCATAAACAATAGTCACTGTTGTTTCCTCTGTGGCTCTCCTTGCAGCTGAACTGTTCAGTTCTGGAGCACTCCGCACTAACACTGGATAAAAGCAGCAAAGGAAGGTTTACTGACACTTCTCCCATATTTCACTCTGGTTTATTTTTTGTTCACTTCATCTATTTGTGCTAATAACATCTGCAAATATAAATATGGAGCCATACTGTTTTGCATGTGTATTTGACACTGATAGAATAAATCCTTCCTACAGGTTCTCAGTTGTATATCGGCTTCCGTTATGTGCTGTACAACACCGACGTGAGAAGGGAATGTTTGCCATTACAGACCTTTGCAAACATAGTTCTCTTCCAAGCTTTCCATCTTGCTACTAAATAAATATGTATGCAAGATAGTGTGTGTTTATATTACTACAAAAGGCTGTTATTTACACAACATCCAAACTTATACAAATTCTAATGTACAGTTCACACAGCAAACATTTCCTAAGACACAGAGCTGCAGTGGACCTTCCATACAGCTGTGCTCCCACCGCCTCCAGGACCAGAAACCCAAAATGTACAGTAGACACCAAATCTGTGTTCTTCCCACTGAACCTTAACCATCCAAATGAAGTCCTCGTCACTAAGATCTGAATTTCCTCTGGAGGTACCCATCCCTCCCCCTTGGCTGTGGAAGCAGACTGGATTTCTAACCAGGCACTCAGGTTGGTAAAAGAGAGGAGGAATGTTTCCATAAACATGAGCTTGGGCTTGAAATCTGATTGACCCCGTAACACTAGTTCTGGAAGAAATAATCTCACCCAACAAAAAAGGTAAAATAAGGAAAATTTTTGATACCCTCAAAGGCAGCAAGATGCCTGGCCAGTTTTGAAACTTTTTGGTAAAAAAAAAACCAAAAACATTCAGCTGATTTTTTCAACCGCTGGCAAATATTTTTTTTTCCTTTACAAACTCCTGCAGCCAGTGGGTGCTTAGTCACAAACCATCACTCCTGGAAAAGCAGCAGTTGCCTGGCCCTGAAGCAGAAGTCCCGTCCCAGACAGCACAGGACTGCGACCAGCAGCAGTTCCAGGTCCTGGGCTCTGTCTCCACGCCACCCACGGTTCATCCCCGCACACAGGCACAGTTCAGAGCCCACGTGGCCAAGGAATGGAGCCACGGGGAGGGAACTGAGCAGCTCCAGGGACCCCTCCATCTACCCTTGGGAAAAAGGAAAGCCCTGAATCAACATCTCCTCACCTTGTTCTGCTCCTACTGTCATTTCCATATAGCCTGTTTTCTTCCATTTTATTTGCACGATTGTGTTGTCAGTTTAGGTGCAGCTCCTGGAAGCCTTGCAAAGATGTATATGTATTGCAAACAGGTATACCTGTGTTTATATACATGTATATACGCAGAGACAGGTGACCCATGGTTTGCCGTCTAGATTTGACTGCAGAAGTGATAAAGAGGGGAGCAAAGACCGGGGTGATTTATACCAGCTGAAGATCTGGTCTGTATGCTGCAACATAACTCATGCAAAGTAAACACGGCCTTGCATCATAAACCATAGGCTGGAGCCAAGAAACAGCTCAGCTGGAGAAGTCACAGAATAAGGAGAGCACAAGTCTATTCAGGTAAGAAAGCTCTGTATCTAAAAACATGTCCTGACATATTTGCAAGAGCAGGTGAGGTATTTTTGAAGTTGCTTTTTTTTTTCCTTGCAACTCCCCAATCCTCTGAGCTCATTAAAATGAAGACACTCTAATTTCCACGAGTGGCCAAGAGAGAAAGGTCAAGGAAGGACTTCTTTGTAATGTCAATTCTCAAATTCCAGTGAGAACAGCAGGATTTTCACTAAGCCACTGACAAATGATAAATTACTGCACTGTCAAAGAAAGTAGGACTGCTATTACCTCTTATGCAAAAGGTAGGGAAAGAAAAGACCTGATGATTTATAGCTTGTGTACAAGTCTGCCATCCGTGATACACAGGTCCTTGTAGAGGTTGGCCAGAAATGAGCTCTCTGGTTGACAAAACCAAGGCTCTTGTTGCCAGCAGCTGGCCCTGGCTGGGTAAGGAGCAGCCGGCGCAGCTGTATCAGGAGTGTTACCCATCCCCTCCACGTGAGGGGTTTTGGGGGTTGTATCCATAGGAGTCAGTTCTGAAGGCGCAAGGCTACTCAGAGAATGACGTGCTTTGCCAAATACTAAAGTCTCCAAAAGAAGCAAAGAAGCTAATTTTTTTACTGCACCAAACTTTAAATAATGCAAGAAAGCCCTGGGAAGCCAGTGAAACCTCTGCTGAGCAAGACACTCACTCCCTTAGGGAGAGACTTGAGTTTTAAGTCCAGAGCTGTTGCTTCGTAGTTTGTATTTCATAGACAGACATCAGAGGAAGACAGTCTGATCAGACAAATTATTTTAGTTCAAATTGAAACAAACATTTGATTTCATTCATCCCATCTCCACTTGAAAAATGCCATCTGTCCACTAAAAAGCTTCCTGACCGATGACTAAGAAAAAACATTGCTCCAGGCCCTCGAAAGGAAAACAACGCGAAGCGCGGTGTCTCCCAGGTGCATGCTCTGAAGAGATGGGTTTGGGGTGTGCACAACTGTAACTGCCTTTGCTTCTCAGGAGAGCTTTCCTCAAACCCATGGGTTGGGCTGAGGACCCAGACACTGTCTTTTAACAGTTATTTAGCTGGAGCAATTAGCGGTTATGCCGTTGTACAACGAGCAACAAAGGGAGCTTGAAAACTGACAGCCAGAGCCACTGGACCTGAAACCAGAGACGGGTGGCAGAAACACTCCAGCAGCACATCCACTAGCCAAGTCGCACCTCGACGCAGGCTCTGAAGCATGGCAGCCAAATACTAATCGTGGTTGTAGCCGTGCAAATTTGGACCTTCTCTCCCGCACTGCACTTATGTCACCCCTGGGTATTTCCACTGCAATCCCATTGAATCACCTCGAGTAACCTCCCGCCCGCAGCAGGGAAAAGGGAAGCAGAGCACAGCCCGCTGCCTTCGGAGCTGGCCCAGGCCCAGGCAGCAGAATCTGGCCCCTGCAAAGCCAAAAACTGGATCATGGAAAGACCGGTGATTTGTGGGGAGACACAAAGTGCACATGGTGAGCTGTACCCGTATCCCAGAGCGTGTGTTCTGGAAAGATGACACTTAGGACAGTAGCTGCTTATCTGCCCTGTTGCATGAGCTTCTAGAGAAGAGAAAGAGGGTGATGTGAGGTGAAGAGTGAGAATCAAGCTGGGGTGACTTCTGTATTGAATTCAGGATACTGTAACACAGGGTTAAAATAGAAGCACCTGCAATCTTTATACAACAACCTGTAATTACGTGCGCAAAGGCACATGTCTCTGCATGCGTAAGTGTATGCATGCATTATACATTAATATGGGTATAACAACCAAAAAAGCTGGTATAGCTGCTTTTCTTCCTGTATTATCTTTTATTAGGAGATATGCATTGTGATTGTTTCAATTTTTAAAATCCACAGGAAAGCATTAAAGCATTTTCTGACTTTGCCACATGCCCCTTACAGGAGCCCGCACCGTGCCAGCAGCCGGGGCTGTACCTACAAACCTATTTCTCTCTCCGACGTGCGGCAGCCTTGCCCTGCCCCAGTCACCTTGGGTGCTAGCTGTCCCCACCCCAGGCTAAAGTAATGATCACACTGTGAATTTTAAGCCCAAAGTGCCCCTTTGAACTCAGGGCTTATCCGAGCCCTTGTTGCCTTCTGGCAGGTTGTTCTGCGAGTTCGAGACGGATGTGAGCTGGCTGCCAGAGCTTTATCCATTAAGACAGAAGAGCTGGTGCCCTGTAGGAGCAGAGCTAATCTGACGGGGTAGCACTTACATCAAACGAGAGCTGTAAAATGCTCCTGACCCAAGAGTATGCTTTCAAGCCCTGTGCTGAGCAGGATGCGGTGAGAGGAACCTGCCCCATGCTTGCAGCATCGTTACTCGCGGCTCCGACTCAGAGCTGTGCCACTGGCAGCACACGTCCCGCCTGGCCCTGCTCAGGGCAGGCATTGCTGCAATCCTAGCCAGGCCCTGGTCCTCGTCCTGTGGGATCTGCCCTTGAGCACATGGAGGTGGCTGCCAGGACCCAGCTTTTGCCCCAGCCAGCTGCACGGGGTGGGAAGGACCTGGAGATCAAAGGGTGCCTTCTGCACGGCAGAGAGGTGAGAGGGCTGCTGTGCACCTGCCTGGGAAACAAGTGATAGCAAAAAGCTGGCCCTGGCCCATCCAGCTAAGAGCAAGACTTACTGAGTGTAGAAACAAGGAGAGGTGCTTCTCCCTTGTGCCTGGCCTTCAGCCATTTTCCTTCATCCTTTTCATCCAGTAAGTACTCCTTGACTTCTGCTCTAACAAAGTGGAAATGATCTGGCTTTTCTAACGTCGGTTACTCCAGGTTACCCCGCGCGCTTCCCAGCAGAGAGGGCACAGAAAGACCGCGGTCACAACCCGCCTCCTCCGGAGCAGCTGTTAAAACAAAACAGGAAACGGCGGCCCTAGGCCTGAGCGTGCTTTGAAGCTCTGCCCCGCGGGATGGGCTCCGTCACCTTGGGGGAAGCTTTAGAAGGCTCCGTTCAGCGTCCCCGCTGCTGGAACCTTTCTTTGCCCTCTTGTGCAAACACTGCTGCCCGCTGCTCTCGGGTGGCTGCGGCATCCTCTCTTCCATTTCACTCTAACAGAGCAAATAGCGAAATAAAACCACGCATTCACCTTAAGCGGATGAAGTAGACAAAGCATTTTCTGTTTGCAAAAGGGGAAGAGCCGCGAGCCCATCTGCAAAATTGTTTCCAAGCCTGCGATAGTGTATTACATCCTCCTACCGGCAGTTTAACTGTCACCCCGAGAGGCAGATCAACTTTTGTAATACTGAGAACACAAAATCACGCGAGGAGGGCACCCCCAGGATCTGCCGCATTGCGAAGCTGGCAAGACAAAGTTAATTGGAGGGACAGGAAAAGGGTCCTTTGTCCCTTCAACTCTATTGAGGTAATAACAGGAGAGCAGCGTGTGTCCTCCCAGACCAAATAACCCTGCCAAGACAGTTGCAAAACCACACAGACTTGACAATGATGAGCTGTATCTTCTCCTTCAGTTATGGCTTAAAGCTCCCCCTTGTCCAAGCTGTTCTTTAATCTCTTCCACAACAAACTGGTAAAAACCTCCGTCCTCCCAAAGAACTCTTAAACATCAGCACGTTTCGTAAATATGTGTCCCAGGGATGCAGCGTTAACACTCTAGAATTATTTTTGCCATGCCAGAATGAGTTAAGGTAGGAGTCTCTGTCCTGGCTTCAAATTTCCTGGCTTTCCCCTGTCTGCGTCACGACATAATTCTTTCCAGCCAGCCTTTTCCTCAGATGTTCAGAGTTAGTGCTGGGATTGCTGCCAGCTCTCCTTCCCAAAACAAACACGGACCCTCCTGATGCCAAAGATTTGCCTTCTATTCAATACCCCAGGGACAAAACACTTGGCTTTACAAGTGCTGCCCTGATTTTCAATTCTGCAGACGTATAGAAATAAAAATGCAGCTTTATAGAGCCTTGTCTGCACTCAAAAAGGCTTGGTGGCATGTCCCTGCAAGCTGTCTCTCTCTGTCAACTGTAAACAGAGCTTCAGTTAATTAAGGCAGTTATTTGCCAAGTTAGTACACAAAGTTTCAGCAAGCAAAATAAGGCTTATTGTCAGATTACTTTTTTTGTGGTGTAATCGTGTCTGTATCAGAGTTTTAAGTAGTAGTAAAAACCTGCATTCATTATTAAACCACCCTGGTTCCCATGTAAACCTGGTTTAAAACTATTGCCCTGGAAAGTGATAAAATACTATTCCAATATCAATAAAAAGCTTTTCTTTCCCTCCACTGTCCCAGGGTTCACACCTTATCTCCATTGTAACCTGCGTGCTTTGCCTGGAGGGCTGGAAATTGCAGAGCTGTTGGTGGCCGGTGAGAACTGATCCAAGGGAAACATCTCTGCGAGCCCTGCAGATAGCAACCCGCATCCCTGCGCTGCTCTGAGCAGGAACCAGCTGAAATCCAGACAGATCCTTTCTCTCTGATAAGGGACGTGTCCTTCAGGCTCAGGACAGGAGAAGTGTGTGTCCTTCAGCAAGCCAAGACTGCTGCCATCTTCTCTTCAATATGCTTCCATCAAGTACTGTTTTTTTTTTTTTTACTGGGGAGGGCAAGTGGTACAGTGGCTCTACCCAACAGTCATGGGGCACACAGACATTAAATCAAGTGCTGCTACTCACAGATCTTTTCTCAATCTACATTTATGCCCTTTAGATTTGATTTATTAATGCCCAGTTTCCAGCAATAAGCTTGAGGCAACTAACATTAATCCCTCAGAACTCTGGGGGCTCTGTTGTGTCATTTGCGGAAGGCGTAGGTGGAAGGATATGCCCCATTCCTGCCTCCCCTCACATTTCTTGAAAGGTTATGTTAAATTTTATGACTCTGCTGTTCTTTCTCTCAAGGTTAGTTTACATTTTCACACAAGGATTACCTTGCTATGTAGGACATAGTGGTTACAATTGGAACACATTATTCACCAGCTTGGAGCCAACTCTATCAGGTTTAGACCTAGAATTAGCCAAAATAAATTACATTTGTTTTGTTTAAATAAGAAGTTGGGCTAAAAAAAAACCAAGATGAAAAATATTACCTAATGAAGTTATACAAAAATATTGATTATTTAGGCAATATCATTAATACAAATAGAGGTGGATGTGAAGCCTATACTCTGCTGATGCTGAAGTCAATACCGGTTAAGTTCAGCATATTTTTAGGGTAATGAAGAGCTATACCGTGGGCCCAATGAGCTTCAATACTGAAGAAGTGTGAAATGTGGGTGCTTAAACAATATGTTCATGTCTCTTATGCACTGAGGAAGAGACCAAATATATAATCATTCATAATTAACAATATGTGAAAAGGATCGTCTGTGAAAGGATCTCATGATCCTTCATAAATATTAATTAAATCAACCCAACACCCCAGTTGCGTAACAATTATTACTGCCATTAACAGATGGAGAAACTAGGGCACGGTTTCATTGCCCACACAGAGCATCTGCTGCAGATCCGGGAAGAGATGGACCCATCCACAGCCTGGGCTGGGCCATCAGAGCCTGGATTCGGATGCCTCGTGACAAGCGTCTGCCTCCAAAAACTGCACCCGGATTGTCATGTTGGGGTGGAAATGCCTCTTTGAAAGGTTAATGTCAAACATTTTCATTATGAGAGAGGAAAACTAAGCAGCAGCATCTCCAAGGAAACCAGCACACATGAGAAGGAGGGAACGAGGAGAAAAAACTAGGAATTGGAACAGAATCTAGACATGGCAGCCATTCCGATTTTCCCATTTTGTATATTTCTGATATGATTTTCTTTTGCTGAAACATAGTTTTCTGCTGTGAATGTCAGAGCAATTTAGTTATAAACAATTAATTTGGCTTTCTATCACTCAGCATGAAGGACCAGATCTCTACCTCAGAGTCCCCACAGCTGCCCCAGGACTCCACCGGCTTTCCTCCTGGGCAGGACCAACCACCAGCAGGCTCCAGACATCCCCCCCATCCTTCACACCTTCCTTATGTGCTGTCCTCGCTACGGCTCTGGCTGTCACTTCATCCACCACCAAAATGCAGCTATTTTGGGTAGAGGCTGCAGGAGTTGCTCAGGACATCAGCAGTACGCATGCGTTTTCTTTCAGCACCCAGACCCTACGTGACGGGACAGTCACAAAATCATGTGGACTGGAGCAGGACCAGGACACGGAGGTCAACGCTTTGCCTTATAAAAAGTATAAAGGTAGCTTATGAGGCTTGAGCTTGCAGTTTTTAATCCATTTAAAAGATGGCATGCTAGGCTGCAAGACTCACCTGCGCACGAAGTAGGATGGGCTCATGGCTGGAAGAACAGTATTTTCAACTGAACACCCAATATCAATTCTTACCTCTTGGCATTCCCACCAAAGCACCATCATTACACGAGCCCAGCAGTGATAACGCAAGGTGATGTAGTTCTAGGCAGTAAAACCCATTCTTAAGCTTTTCTCACAGTCAAAGGGTTTGACTTGGATGTGTTACTGTGCTGCTGCACTTCGCACTATCAGAGGGTGAGCATTTGCACCATAAGAACAATGTGCTAATAAAAAATGAAAGAAGATTTATCCCTTTTCAAATTAAAATAAATAAATAAATAAATCACTGCATGGAAAGGAATTCTCCCTTGTGAATATGGGTTAGTCTGTCTGGGCTAATCCTCTACTCATATGTAGTGGCTTATTAGGGATTTAAAAAAAAAATCTGAAGGCTTAGACAGTATATTTAGAGTGGAACAGGCTCACATGAAAGATGCATTTTTCAGTGAATTTAATGACACGTTTGACTTGAATTAATGTTGGCGAAATCTAGAAATCTGAGGGGTTTTTTTCAGTTATTTCTGTGAAACCCTTTAATAAAGGCTTTACAGAAGCAGTAATATGTAACTTTAAAAGGATACCAAAGTCAACTGAAAGCAAGCCAGTGCAGACTGAATTCCTGCTTCCTGCAGAACAGCCATAAATCCTCCCACCGCTACTCAGTCCTGTCTCACCACAGAGCTACAGACGGTCAGGCTGCCACGATGATCACAGCTCCCTGGGAGCGAGTGTCTCAGGGCTCTACGTCCGTGGCTTCCCCAGATTTACCCTGCCTTGTTCATCGGCTTTGCTCCACTCACTCCAGCCATTTTTTATTTGAGTATATTTTATTTTGTTTTCTTTGAACCTCCTGGGGTTAGTTCACAGAGTGAAATTCAAGTGCAGCCCAAGGATGCCCCATAAGCGAAGAGCAGAATTGGGAACAGAGCGTATATCCTAAATCCTTGTCTATTCACCCAATGCTCTCCAGCTCATATTGCCTCTGAATAAATGTTAACACAATTTTTACCAACATCTTACTCATTTGCAAACAGCACCTACTTCAAAATGGTATTTCTGTGCTGGATATCCAGGCCTTAAAATACTACCTGATTCTCTAGGCAAAACACACGTCTACGCAGGCACAGTTCAGATTAAACAAGGCACAAATGCACGATCAACTGAACGGTGATGGTAAGGCCAGATACAGAGTACGTGGAAGGAGCTACACGAGTGCTGGCTTGCTGCAGGTGTAGGCCCTGAGAGCGTCACATCCCAGCGCTTTCCCCATGCTGCCAGCTGTGGACCACAGCTTGCAAGATGCTGCAGATCCCTCAAAGGGCTGCTTCAGTCTCCACAGAGCTCCCGACACGGCTGGGTTTGGTACAGCTATCGGCAAAGCCCGGTTTCAGGGTACTTTTTATACCGTGTGAATTCCAGCAAGGGATAGGCATTTTGCACCATACCATTCAGGGAAAACGGCCGCACTGCTGTGAGAATATTCACGCCCATTTTCTTGCAGCAACACAAAGGATGTGGCAGAGGACTGCAAGTACTCGAGGGACTGCAGCTTCAAGGGTGATTTCCTGCAAGCTGGGCCTGGTAAAAGCCCACATGCATGCACTAATCCTGCCACAGTCATTAGGTGAAGTGTGGCAGCAGGGACCTCCACAGAGCAGTCACTTCACTTGCAGGGACTCAATTACTTGCAGTTCTCTGTACATACCCAAGGGCTCTCTCACTGATGTGATACACCAGCATTGTTCTGGTATAGACAAAGTTTTAAGAAAGGCATTTGATTCCCATTGGGAAGGCAAAGTCCTGATGCACTTTAGTCTCTCATTCTCTGGAAGGGGATTTTCCCCAGGGTTTAGAAATACTACCAGGAAGAAAGCCTCACTTGCTGCTTGTACCTCCACATGTCAGGGCAGAGTTCACCAACTCTATCACAACTGATAAATTTCCTTATGAGCGAACACAGCGCTGCTGGGAGCTGCTGCCCAGCCTGCAGCCTCCCCGGGCACTGCCTGCGGCACCGCAGCCCTGCTTCCCGAGGCTTGAGCAAGAAAACCTGACTGCGCTAAAAACAACAACTTTGCCGTTGAGTTTCAAGGAGCTAAGAAGCAAATCTGTGGTTGATGTTCACGGAAGGTTTGCTGTTAGAGAAAAAGATGTATCTGGAGAATTTCTGTTATCTAGAAGTGTTTATTAACGTAGCCGTGCAAGTCTATCTCTGCATGTATTACCTAAACAAACACGATGGCAAAGATACAGCGGACATGTCACAATATCATTACATTATTTGCATGAACTTCATCAAAGGACCGCAGAGCTTTTCTGCTAGCATTGTGGCATTTTATATGACATCTCCTCATCAACAAAGAAAACAGCCATGCCACACACTTTGAGATTTTTTTTGAGCTCTTTTTAGCAGGGTCATCTTAGCAAGGATTATTATTTCTGTTCCCTAACACCAAGGATCCCTTATCACTGAAAGGCTCCTAGCATGTTGGCTATATGAACACACAAAAAAGCTTTAAAGAGCTTACAAGCTGAAGATAAGGCAGATAGGAGAGCCCACAGAAAGATAGCACTGGCCTGCGTGGGTGGCAGTGGCCATAACATACCAGCAGCTCAGTCCCTCCCCGCCTTGCCAAAGCGGCCACAACTCGCAGTGAGCTAATTGCACTTTTTTCAGTGCTAAATAACTGAAACGAGGCATTCAATATAATCATTTCAGTATGCTACATGGCAGAGGATCATGCCACCAACTTCTGATTTATTACCAGTTTCATCCCATAGAGGGTTTTACTCAAGCCCCGGTTCTCAGGAGCCTTCCTCCCAACACCAGGCGCGTCTGTAACTCACAGGGGTGCAAAGGGCAGCCTGCAAACAAAACCTGGGTTCACCCACAAGAATTTTAAAACCGAAAGAAAAACCACTAACCATTCTGGCTGCTTTTTTAAAAAAATACAGCTAAATAAAATGATACTGCACATCTCAAAATTTCTTTGCCAGTGGCAGGACGCTCTGCAGGCTGATGCATAAATTGGCACATCTGGGGATGCAGCACGGGCAGCCGGTCACTGCCCTGCTGGAGCACAAACCAGCTGTGCTTTGAATTTACTGCAGTTTATTTCTGGAAGTGTTTAAAATGCCTGTCCTGAAGGCATCAGGAGCACTGCGTCCAGTGAGTCACCCACAACACCTGGCGCAGAGAGGTGATAAATCTCACCATGTCTACTATGGCTTTCTGCAGGACTCCGTGGGTACTTTGCATTAAGATGATGTAAAATAGCATATGGGACAGGCACCTGCAATGGCGTGGGTCCTGTGCTGTTTTTCCCTTAATAACCAGT